>JASSUY010026970.1:0-24247 GCA_032466535.1 Forpus xanthops | reverse complement strand
CAGGGTTCCTGCAGCCCCTTTAGGCACTGGAGCTGCTCTAAGGTCTCCCCTTCAGGAGCCTTCTCCTGTCCATGCTGCCCCAGCCCAGCTCTCTCAGCCTGGCTCCGGAGCAGAGCTGCTCCAGCCCTGGCAGGCGCTCCATAGGCTGCTCTGGCCTTGCTCCACGAGCTCCACATCCCTCTTGTGCTATTCCCCAGAGCTGGATCAGGACTGCAGAGGGGCAGGATCCCTTCCCTGAGCTGCTGCTCAAACTCTAGGGGTGCAGCCCAGCACGTGTGGGGGGTGGGGGTGGTGGTTCTGAACTCAAACATAAATATTGGGAAATTTTCCAGGAAAAACCACATGTGTGGAGCAATATTAGTTGCAAATCATAGATGTCTGAAGTCTGTGAGTTTCAGTTCAAACAACAGAAGTAATGGACACAGAGATTTTCAAAGATCTCATTTAGCCTCTCTCAAGGGATTATTGCACAGATTTAGTATGGGGCACTGATTCAATTATTTTTTAAGAAAGTTACTCTGCTTTTGAAGTTGTTTCTTATCGAGGATTTTACTTTGAAAGTAGAAACTGTTCCTACTCAAACCTGCCCTCTTCTAATATGTTTGTGATTGAATGTGGTCTTTTTTTTTCTCCTGGAGGTTTATTTTTAGCATGTGTGATCTTGTAGCCTTTACTTAATCTGAAAACCAGATCCGAGTGTGGAGCCAGGGCCCAGCTCCATGCGGCTCCCTCTGCTGGCAAGCTCTCGGGAGATGACAGAGGTGTGTTACCAACCTGCTCCACATTCTGCACCTCAAGTATCAGGCCACTTCTTTGGTGGAACTCAAAACCCAGTGGTGTTTCTCAAAAGCTGTCATTTCACTTCTGTGTCACTTTAAATAGTGGTAAACTCTAGGATTTCTGCTTGCAGAAGACCACTGAGTATTCTCATGTGCTACATGGGGAGCGCTGAAATCCAGTAAAGAACAAACAAAATGGGACAGCTGTGGGGGTCTTGTCTCTAAAGTCTTTTCTAGGCTTGTGTTTTGTGCCTGTGGCTTTGAAAGTCTCCTGTTCCCTAAGAAAGACATGTATATGAGGGAAATGGGTCATGCTGTCACTTGTTAAAAGGGCTTCTTTAAGGCTACTCTTTATACCTACATTGAACATGCATTTTGCATTCTTTTCCTAAAACCTAGTAGCAGAACTGGGCTGGAAGCTTCCCTGTTGTTTTGAGAACACAGAACTTCATTTGCAAATCGGACCCTAAACATTTTTGCAGTGATATTCATTATTGCTGAAGCCTGACCCTCTGCTTCTAAGGCATATGTAAGCATTATAAGCTGAAATGTATTGCTTACTCAAAAAACCTGCCAGCAATATTACATTGGGTTCTGCCTATTGCTGCTACTTTCCATTTGAAATTGGGTGATTGGTGGGTGGGGTTTGAAATGGCTTCAACTTGAGTTTCATCAGGTTTTTGAGTAAAGGAATTGCAGAGTCAGTTTTGTAGTCACTTCTATGTAAAATATTACACTGAATTGTGGTTGGGAAGCAGGAACACAAGCAGAAAGATAAGCTTTGAAACATTATTTTCAAGTGATAAACTAGAAGCAAATGTTTGCTCAAGTCTCTTTCTAGTTTTGAAAAAGAAGCCATGAAAAGAAGTCATCTAATGTGTTCCACATAGAATTGAATTAGTTCACACCTACAACCTTTAGCTGTTACGTGCGTGTGGTACATGATGCATATTTAAAATGGGAAGCTGCTGTAAAAATACGTCCTGTATTAGTTAAAGCACAGTCTTCTGTTCTTGCAATATGGGATTACAAGTGGGTTAAGGAAAGGAAGGCTTTCCACTGAAAACTGATGTTTGTATAACCATCAGGTTGGGAAAAATAAATGAAGGAAAAGAAGAAAGTAGTCTGGGGGCTGTGAGTAATGACGTGGTACCAGGAGGAAGTGTGAACTGAGAGCAAATAGCACAACTCTTAATTTGTACACGCTAGAGTAAACTCAAATTTTAGCAATGGAAAACCAAATATTTACTTGGTCAAATAAACCTGGCACTGAGATTGAAATACTATGGTGTTTTGTTCAGTGCAGTACAGCCTAAGTGGTGGAAGGAAGATTAATGGAGAGACCAGGCAACATGACACCCTTGAATTTCTCTGTAAATGTGCCTTTGGATAGGATGGAGATCTTGTCTTTCTCATGTTTGTAGTCTTAAGAGATCCATTAAAAATGGTGCCAGCTTGCAAGCACATTGGAAAGCAGCAAGTAAGAATGCAAGAAGCTGGCTTTCTCCAAGATGATTATATTTTTCCTGTCTGTTACTGTGCTTATTGTGTAACCGAATGCATTAGCCTCCACGAAATGTAAGAACTGAAAGGCAGCAAGAAGCAGCTCCATTGTTATCACTCCAGGCATGTCTAATGAATCGCGTTTCCATGTTCTCTTCATCATGCTGCGCAGTGCCTGTAGCCAGGGCTGACCCTCCTGAAAATGTTCCCTAAGAAGCTTGCAGGAGCGCATCAGTGCTGGCTGTGGGGCAGGCATGGAGCTGCTGGGCATCCTGCGCTCTCTGCAGCCACAGGGATGACGGCTTGGCAGGGCTGGAGAGTGGAAGGTGTCTCAGGCTCTTCCTTCTCAGAACTGTAGTGGGAAATGGAATCATCTGTCTTGAGCTGTGCAGTTGTTTCTAAGGCAAACCTGTGTTTGAGAAAAGGGAAGAAATGATCGCATTACCTCTTTCTAAATGATGTGTCTGTATTTCAAGGATGACGTCTTGCATACCTTAAAAATGAGAAAAGACTTTTGGTTCCTTTTGCTTTCCAAGTATGGATTAATACGAACTGCATTTTTCCTAAGAACAAGCCTTGTGTTATGCTGGTGATGGCTGAACTTGCTCTAATGTCTCTTTAGAGACTCGCTGCCCTTGTACATTCTGTAACTGCCAACAGAGCTCCTTGGCTGTAGGGGATGAGAAGTATGCTCACCATGCTATTGCTGAAAAACAACATTCCTGTTCAGAGAAGAAAGATAAAAGTCCACATTCTCATTGTGTTATCAGTCCAGAGAGGAAGATCTTACTGATGCAGATATAATCCCGTAGTTCTGTTTTATCTGAATTTAGGGAGATCAAAAGGCAGAAGCGAGGTGGGGGGGTTGTGCGGAATGAGGGTTGCACTGGATGAAAGTCCTGTGTAGTCAGTGAAAATGAGAGGAAATGAAGAGAACTTGGAGATTTGGAAGGGGAAATAAGAGAGCAAATCAAGTTTGCAGAGTAAAAATTGCTTCCTGGCATTAGGAAAGCACAACGATACTTAAGGAAAACTTCATTTCCTCCAGTATTTTTGGGTGACTTTATGTTCTTCTGAGAAACTTATCTTCTAATGCCCTTACACTGAAGAGTTGAAGAGGGAAATGAGATGAAACAGAAAGTGAAAAGTTCAGGTGTGTGGGAGGAAATGCTGGAAACTCCCAGGAGTAAACGTAAGTAAGTACTTCACTGAGTGTCATCCTTAGCCCTGAAGGAGCCACTTTGGAGGAAGATGGGGGGAGTCTTCCAAACTCATAGTCCATTTCCACTATGGCCAGGTTAATGCTCTTCATTTATAGGAAATATCCTCTGCAAAGAAATGCCAAGTAGCTTGGAATTAAAACTGCTGAACGCAAACAGCCAGTGGGACAAATGGCACAGTGTAAATCAGGGATTTGAGGGAATTTTCTGGCACATGAGAGCAGGTTTTGCACTGCAAACAACTTCCCGCTTTACTTTAGGAAACAGTGGAAACCGCATAAAAATTCTGCTGTATTTATGTTCATTTTCCTATTTCTTGGGACAGAGGTGGTGATTGTGAAAGTATTCAAAGCAAAAACCACACACCAAACTTAACTGTTTGGTTTGGAGTCTCTTATATTTCTAAAGTGAGCTGCTCAGCTCTGGCATAGCTGATGCTGCATTCCTACATTGAAAGTAAACTCAAGCTACAGTTACACAGCAGTGTTTATACTGATTTTATAGATATAGTTTTGGTTTTGGAGAAGTTAGATATTGCCCTGGATTTTTTGCATAGTTTGAAGTGAACTTCTAAAGCAGCACAAGTGGTCACATACTTTATGTGACCGGTTTGTTCCTGGTGCCCTTTGAAGCGTTGAATAGTTAACCATGTACTGAGATAATCCTAGAATTGGAATGGTTTGTGTTGGAAGGGACCTTAAAGCTCCTCCAGTTCCAATCCCTGCCACAGGCAGGGACATCTTCCACTAGAGCAGCTTGCTCCAAAGCCTGTCCAACCTGCCCTTGGACACTGCCACGGATGGGACAGTCACAGCTTCTCTGGGCACCCTGTGCCAGAGCCTCAGCACTCTCACAGGGCAGAACTTGTACCTAAGAGCTCATCTCAGTCTCCCCTCTGGCCATTCCCACTTGTTCTTTCCCACAGGCCCGATTGGTGCTGTGGTGTGGGAGGGCAAAAGCAATTGTGTGGGTGGGAAGGAATACGAGAGTATGGGCCAGGAAGAGGGATGAAATTGTAACATTTAATGTCTATTTTATGAAAACAATTTTGTACCTTACGGAGAGTAAGGAAGCGATGAAAGTAATACTTTAAGTAGTGTGAGAATAATCTTAAGTGCAGATAGTTACCTACCATCTGTTTTTCAATAAATAGCTATTATGCTAATTTGTTTCAATGCACAGAATTAAAGCCCCCCCTAGTATTCCTGTGATACCCAACAGCTGCTGCTTTTGAAGGTTTTATTTAGCTTTCTCAAGTGCTGCAATTTTAGTTTTATAGTGAACTCTCTCCAAAGTGTCAGGTTTTGTGTAGGAAATGGTGGTCCACTGAAATGCAAACTTGGGTTGTGTCTGAACAGCAATCTTCAGCAATAGTCCTCATCAATAGTCTGGTTCCCTGGAAGCGTGGTGCTGTTAGAGATACCTTGGAAGGATGTTGATTGTAAATGCTTGTCATCTCTGATCGCAAATAAATGAATATGAATGGATCAAATGGTGAACATTTCTCCTCTATCAGTTCTCTTTTGGCTGATGAGTTGACTTGGGAGAGGGAGAACCAAGATGAATTCTCAATACTGTAAGAGTAAGAAGTCCAATTTCCCTACAATCATAACCACTGCAAGGAAATTAAGTGGGTTGAATCTGATTTAGTAATAAGTCAATTTAATCACTAATGACTTCAAACGCAGATTTTACAAGGTGATCAATGGCATTGTAACAATGATCGATCAGGAGCATTGAGTTTAATTGGATTTTTATGGCTATAATATAGTTTTTCAGAATTAATGTACCATTGCTTTGCTTTGTTACTCTTTTAACTCAATTTTTCAGAAGAAATGATGCTTCAAAATGCTAGTTGGCCTTTGAAATATTGTTTTTAGGGCACATTAATAAAAATTAAACCAAGAAGTTAAATGCTTGCTTTTAGTAATTGAATTTCTGATTTTAGACGAGTTATTTGGCTGTGTATTTTTCCAAAACTGGATCTGTGCAGGGAGAAACCTGCACATTGTTCATGTTTCACGGTAACAAGGAGACACAACATCAACAAGAAAGAAGGAGCATCTACTGCTCTGAATATGAATCCTGAGTAGCCGAGGACCTTCCCTTCCTCAGCAGTTTGACACAGTAATCTGCCCTCACAGTAATCTCCGTGTCCCATGTGTCCTGCTTTAATCTGTCGGTATTTCTGCAGTGTGCAGCAAGAAATTGATTTTCAGTAATTTTAATGGCTGAATAACTGGTCCTGTCCCAGAGTGTTTTTTCGTATTTGCAGTGGCCAATGTGGTAACTGAAGTCAGTGTTTTGGATAATAGGTTTCATTAGTTTTGATGCCTGAGGTAAAAAAACAGTAGGTGGGAATAAAGGCTTGGTTTTGATGTCTAGACGTTCATTTCAGCTGTTGCTGCAATATGATACATTAAAAGGAAATATGTAACATAGCTCTGAGGAAATATGTATTCTTTGAAACTAATTCTACTTTTAAACTGCAGAAGGCGGTGTGACCTGAATTATTAAAATGGTTGTGGCTGCATTTCTTAAAGGTACCACTCTCTCTGCAGTGCCAGCTCAGTCTCAACTCGCCCTCTCTCCTTCTTCCCTATGTTTCTTTTAAGTAAAATATGTCAGTTTGGTCACTGGAGCAGAACAGAGATCTTATTATCTTTCCAGTATCTCTGCTGGGAGACCTAAAATTATTGAAGTATTTGCTTTGATATTTGGCTGTGACTTCTCTCCTTGAAATTTTTATAATGATTCTTTTTTATTTGAGAACATGGCTGGCTTCATAAAAATTGTTGGACACTTTGAAGACCTTAATATCTCTGACTTGAAGATAAAGCCAGTCCCCAAGTCAACTAAGCTGCTCATTAAGGCTGTTTAAATTATAAATTTCCAGAGTAAGGCTCAATTATTGTCATTACCTTCCATTCTTTTAACATCTGATCTGCAAAAATAAACTTAAAAATGAGGACAAATGGTCTGTTTCTTTTCTTCTTTTTTTTTTTTGAACCTGTGAAAGCTGAACACTAACGAATATTTAAAACCTTGATACGTGAAGGGTATGGACAATTCCCATTCTGTATGGAGACTAGCCATGAGATTTAGCACTGCAGTTTTAATCCAGGGCAAGAAATGTCAAATGCACCTTTTCTCTTTTAGGGTTTTATTTCTGCCAACAGTATCTTGGCAATGAGACAATGAAAAGAACTTTGTCTGTGCATGGTTTGTTTGCAAGGGAATCATGCTGCATTGTGTTCTTCATGTGCTCCAGCCAAAAGGCTTTTTACCTTACTCCTGTACACACTTGCACATTGGACAATGGTAGCAGGTACTCAGCTGTAGAAGTAGCTGTTATTTGGAATACACAGTGCCCTTTCAGCCTACATTGAAGTATTCTGTTGCTTTTGGATCTGTTAAAGTATTGCATTGGTGGTTTATTAGCTTTGCATGAAAATTTTAAGGACTATTTATAGTTTCTTAATCTTTCCACATTGAAACAATGATGCCTCTTCAGGTAAATAAATAGAATATTCTTGTACAAAGCTCAAATAGTTTTTCTTTTAGAAAAAGTATCTTCGTCCCCTCTTGAAAGATACTGAAAATTTCACAATTCCTTTTGGATCCATATGCTGCTTTAGTGCTCTTTATCTGCAATGGATTTAAAGAGCATACAATGAGAATGATCATGTAGTGGATAAACAAGTTAGACTGTCTCAAGTGAGCAGTTTATAGAATTACAGGTAATGGCAGAGATGATGTGACCTTATCTTCTTGATTTTCTCCAGGAATCCAGATTTTCAGACACAGGGTATTATCAGACTTAGCTGTTTGTTTTGAGAGGCTGATTTCATTGGAAAAGAAAACAAAGAACAAAACCCAAGAAAACCCAAAACATACAATAAGAAAACACGCATAGTATTTGCTTGTTTTGGTGTAGTGGTAAAGTTATCCCTCTATTTGCAGGACATACAGTGAGAAGGGGATGAACTCCCTCTTTTACAAGTAAATAAATTTTACTGCCAGTTGTTATCCTTGACTACTCTGAATGTTCATCTGCCTAGAAAAGGTAGCATATACAGAGGAATATATATATACGCAGAGAGATATAGATACCTATCTACATAAATCTGTTTCTGTAGAGGATCAATAGGTCTCACAGGTCATGTGAGTGAAAAGGAGCTTGGACTCCTGGAGGTCATCCAATCTGACATTGTATTCAGCATCGGATTGTGCAAACAGTAGATCAGATTAGTGATGGCTTTGTCTACCCAGGTCCTAGGAAGCAGTGACCTACTGGTTTGTCCCATCTGCCTTGCTGCCTCTCCAGAACTCCTGTCCTCCTCTTTTACTTCATGGACAACAAAGTAGTTTCCTGCTCTGTCGTACTCTTTCTCGCACTAAAAGTCAATCTTCATTTTTACCTTACAAGTTCTCTTTTTTTGATGATGAATTTCACAGCTGTTGTATAATGTCCAATTTATTTGCTCTAAAGAAGAATATTTCAACTAGAGTAACAGAAAATAAGTTCAGGACAGGATATAAGTGCTTGGCATAAGAACGTTTCTGAACCTGTGCAGCACCTGCTTTCTGTTAGCTCTGTGCCTGAAAATGCTGTTGAGCAGCACTGAGAGGCTGATGAGGGCTTGAGTGGAAAGCTTTGAGCAACACAAATCGTTATATGTACAGAGACTGACAGTTCTTTACTGTCTTCTATAAAGAATTTAAAATACTGTTTGAAATGCAGCATCTAGTTGCACTGTCACAGTGCAAGGAATTTGGCAAATCACGGGGATAGTCTTATCTTTAGTGTTTTGCTAAGTTTTGTTACTGGTCACCATTTGAAATTGTAACTTGCTGGAGTTATTTAAGCTGTTTTCTTTTGGAGACTGGATCAGAAAGCCAAAGAACAGAGAAGTGAAATGCTGCAGTTCTTGTGCCCATTTTTACTGCAACAGCCATATATACACCCTTTCAAATAGTACATTTTGAATAGGATCAAGAAGTATTATATGTAAATACAGTAAGAATAATGCATTAATATATCTGGGAATCAAAGACATCATTACAGAAAAGTGGTTATGAAGATATCTTGTGATATCCTTAAGAGTTAAATTTCTGTGCAATTTGTGAATGCAGAGTAATAAGAAATCAATTTGGAAAATTAGAATATTTGAGGAATGATACCACTTGAGACTTTGCCCTTTTCCCTGTTCCACTCAACTACTGCTCCTCAGCCAGCCTGATCTTATTAGCGCACTTGACCCTAGAGACGTATGTATGAGAACTTGTGCTCTGAGGTTAACTTTGCTTTTTCCTGCTTTTCCTAGGCTTTGGGACAAGTCCCTTATGTAGTCACCAGAGCGCAGGAAAACTGTATTGGGAAGAGTGCTGGCACTTTTCATTCCCTTATTTTCAGCCCCTTCTGCTGGGATCCATTGACCTTTAATGTCACACTAGTCCTGGGGACAGGGGTCTCAGTTTGTGTGAGAGTCATAGGATGATACATCCCAAAGAGGAGCTGTGCCAGTCTCAGCAAGCAGAGCAAAAGAATAGATTCTTTCCGTGCCTAAAGAATTTGGTCCCATTAGTTTGTTGTTGCGGTGAATACTTGGGTTCAGGTAGTGAGTTACAGTTGAGAACATCAGAACTGACAGCGAGAAGTTTCCTGTAAAATCATGGAATAGATTCTTGCCTCTTCCATTTTGCATGAAGCTCCTAATGCAGGGACAGTACTGGCTCCTGGCGTGGATGCACTGATGGCATTGGAGTGAAACTCAAGAAGAGCTCAGTGCAGCGTAATAGTGAATTTCTTTTGACTTCTACCCATTGTGTCAGCTTTGTGACTGTCTAAAACTTTGTAATTTTATTTGCATCAGGGTGAACTCAAGTGTAATCTCTTATACGGTAACATAGAACTGTTTACACATCTGAGACTTGTGGAGTGTGGAAGTGCAAGGTTGTAGCAGTCTTACAGCTTCCAGGCTTCAGCTGAACTGTATAGAATTTATACGTTAACACTTCTAAAAATGCATGGAGATTCTGAAGTTTCTTAGGAATACTGTTTTAAACATGCAATCTGAGGCCATGTGAGGTCTGTCTAGTAAGAAGCTATGGCACATTGCTCAGTGTCAGTAAGGTTTTGCAAGCATTAAAGGGCCTTTAATGGTTTTACAGGGAAAGAGATTTGGCTCATGCTAGTGCCCCAAAGCACAAGTCTGCCTTTTCAGTCTTCTGAGAAGGCAACTGTGCTAGTTGATGAGGTGATTTAGGGACTAGAGCCCTGGCTTTTTCCTTTTTTTTAAAGGAGAGAGACTCCATTACCAGTATTAGCATATCACAACAGTACTCATTCATAAAATGTGCTTCTTCTTGTTTGAGGTTCTATGACTTACAATTACTGGGAGAAGCAGCAGAATGATGAATAGTGCTGGGGTTTGAGGTTTTGAAGCTGCAGTTGAAGACTGCTGGCAGTAATAGTATTTTTCATACAGCAGAAACCCCTTAGAAGCTTTACTTTAAACTTGATTGTAGAGTAAACTATACTTAGATAATAATCTCTGCATGATAGACATGCTGTTGGAAGGTTTCATCCTTTAAATTGGCCAAGGAGGGGTGTTAAGTATTCAGTTCTTAACATACTGTAGAATTTTATGTTTGCATTTCTACAGCTCTGCAGAGTATTCCTGTAAAGTTGAAATGACGGAACTCAATTAACGAATTCTTACTCCATGACAAAGTTGTTTAATCATCTGTTTTTACTCTGCAGCTGAGATTGCATCTTCTGGCTGAGTAAGATTTAGAATCTGGTACAGGCGTGCCAAAAATAGTTTTACTCGTGGTAATTTTAGCATCCAGAAGCAATGGAGTGAGGACAGCAGAGGTTCACTATAGTTGCTTAAAACTGTTCAAGTTATGTAAATTGATCTTAAAACCTTTAATGATTCACTTTGTTTCTTAATTGTCTGCATCTGGGGCTAAGTTTTAAAGGCTCTTTCATCTGTCATGGCAAAGAATGATCATGAATTCCTCACCTCCTTACTTTAATACGGAATGCTATGAGCAAACGTGTTTGGGTTTATGCTTTTGTCTTTTCTTGTTTGGTATCTTCAGCAAGTAAAGATCAAAGCTACTTTGGCAATGGGTTATAGTTGAAACCATTTCATGAAACGTGCTTCTGTTGAAAACTGAAGCTGTTGGAGCTGTATTTCATACATACAAATGTTTGTGTTTCCCTGTTCTGAACATGTTGCTATTTTATGTTTTGTAGTGGTGGAAGAAGGACTGTGGGAGAATGGACTTTCCTATGAGTGTAGGACCCTGCTCTTCAAAGCAATTCATAATCTTCTGGAAAGGTAAGAAAAACTCCGTTGCACCCAAATATTTCATTTTGGTATTTAAAATACTATGGGATACCTACACAGCATTTATATTTTATTGATTTTAAACTACATCTTTTAAGAAGTAGGACTTCAGTGCAAGAGAGGCTGGAGAGGGACAGATCCCTTAAGTTGTTGACTTTGATAATGTAGCATAAAATGTGGTGCAGACTCATTCAATGCTAATACAATGAATAATGTCAGTGTGTATTTCTGGTGCATTCTTGCTCAGGAGCAGTTTCAACAACAAACAAAAGTGCTCACCTTCTTGAGGTGCTCGTAGAGATTATGATTACAGAGAGTAATTGTATCTGACCTCCAACCCCTTTGACGAGGTTAAATAGTATCTTAACAGATAACATTAAAAGCTTTAGTTGCATGCATATTACAACTTAACTAAATTTGTGTACAATATTCAAGTGAAACTTAACAGTTCCTGATTCTAACAGACCTTATGTATCCTGGAATAGCTTTCCTTTGTCTTGATCATACACATACATGTATATATGACTTGAAAGCAGAGTTATTTTGTGATTAGTTAATACACTTCCAACTTAATCCAGCTATCGGCTGTTAATCTTACTGAAGATTATCTTGTTCTTAGGCTTTCATGTACGACACTGTGTCTTCCACTATTGCGTTTTCCTTCTCTCTTACTTCAAGTCATCATCACCTGCATGTATTATATTTCAGGTTTCCTAGGCTATTCCCACTTTTTCTGCTTGTTTAACGACAATAATAACAGCAACAACATACAGTGCCCCTCACCTGTACCTCTGTGGCACATTAATTTTACAAAATGTAGCACGGAATATTTTCTCTTTCAGAAAATAAGCTAATTGTAAATCATTTTATCTTGTCTCAGTATTGCATTTGCTTTGCGGGAGATTTACTAGTAATCACGCTTGCATTAAGCTCCTGAGGTGGTGTTTCCATGAGTGTTACATCTGTCCCCTTGACTGTTACTGACCTGTCTTGTTTCTGCTAGCAAGTGAAGCACACAGGTACAAGGAATAGTTGTTTGCTATTTCCTGTCTCTTCTGTCTTTTTAGGGGATTTTTTACATAAGTAATAGACTACTTAGAGCAAATAACAGTATAAAAATGCAATTCCGTGTCTGGAATATACCCTAATTGTTTTGTAGCTTAGCAATATGAAAGGGAAAGGTGATTTTATGCATGTTTATCAGCGTGTGGTACCCAGACTTGAAGTATGACTCCTATAGTGGATATTTTTCTTTATTGGAACTCTTTAAGCTTGTAGAATAAACTTCTAATTATTATTTTTATCTGAATAACTCAATTGAAAACAATTGCCGGGGTCAGCAAATGGCACTGTCCTGCTGTGACTGACAAGGCTTCAGAGCCCTTTCTTTAAGGGGTAGTCTTTGATTGTCAAGGTGACAGGTCAAGATCAAGTTGACTTGGATGGTGTTTTGTCAAGTATCTCCAACCAGCTACCTCATCTTTACATAGCATCAACTGAGTTAGAAAAGACCTTTAAGATAAGTCTAACCTTTACCCTGGGGCTGCCAAGTCCACCACTAAACCGGAGTATTATAGCTGAATTTATTTTAAGTTATTTGCACTCTACTTTATTTTTTGCCATAGCAAATGCTAAAAAGAGAAATAATGCTGTTAAAAACCCATTGTATCCTCTGTTTACGTAAAGCTTCATCAATAAAGAAGTCTCAGATTTCTTTTTGATCTTAGCAGAAAGTGACAGAGCTGTTGCACTTGAATTTTTTGTGGGTTTTTTCATTATTATTTTTTAAAAATGGTTATTTTTTATTCCTATATTTTTGTTCATTGTTAGTGAAGGGCACGTTCTCTCCTCCTGCACCCCGGGTGTCCCGCCGGTGCCTCTGTCACGGCCATGGCTGTGTGGAGCTCGCCTCACACAGCCCCGCTGCCCTCCTGAGGTACGGGAGGCCGCCCGCCGCCTCGGGCCGGTCGGAACCGGTTCCAGCCGGCTCCGCCGCGCAGCACCTCTCCCGCCGTGCCTGAGGGAGAGCCGGGGCAGAAAGGGCGCGAAGGAGGAGCTGCTGGGGCAGAAAGGAAATGGCGGCGGTGGAAGGGACTGCCATACCCCCTCCTCCACAGCGCCTCAGTGAGTGAAGACGGGGGAGTTGTGACAGGGAGAGGGGGTCAGAAGTTTGTTAATTATCAATAGAGGAAATGTTAGAAATTCTGAGGAAATAATACTCAAAATATTACGGTATTATTTAATAATCATTACTGTGCCTTTATTGGGTGTACTTTTTTCATAGAAAAAATAGAAATGTGGAGTTTGCGACAGGGAAGTGCTTTAACAGCTTTCCTGTGCTGCTTGGGCAGAGCATGGCACTGGGCTTTAACTGGAGAACCGAGCCATGGAGCTCAGAGGATTTTATGTCCTTTATGCTGTTTCATATGGCTAAATAGCTGCTTTAAAATCTGTGCTCATTTGGGCTTTTATGGCCTTTTTTTTCAAGTTCATTGTCCAGCTTTCTCTTCAGGACAAGTGAACATTGAGTGCTTATAGAGCAAAAATCATGCCAGACAGTCATGAGTTGTTCGCCCAGCTGAATCTCTGAGATCCGTGCTTCTGCAGTCGTGTTTCCCACTTCATATGCATTACACTTAAGTAACCTGTGATTTAGTTTATCATGTGAGGGTTGGCTGACTTTTAAGGCCAAGTTTATACATTTTTTCCTAGGAAAGCAGCATTAGTTTGAGGCAGTTAAACCTGCTGTAGTAAGACATAATGATGTGGTGCTGAAAAGGGTCTCTGTGTGTGTGATGGAGAAGAGTTTATTGTATTCATTACTAGAAGGGATTTTTTTCTTTAGGGATCTGGTATAAACTTCACAGGCTTCCTTTTGTTTGTATGAAGTGTGCTGACACTGACAGACTTTCTCTGATAGCAAGTATTTCCTAGGGAAACAGTTGCTAAAGCATGCTTTTTTTCCCCACCCGCACAAGAGCAGTGTCTTCTCTGCTGGTTTAGCTTTCATACTCAGTTTAAGATCCTGGTATATTTATCGGAGCTACATTTTTTGCTTTAATTGAGGAAGCGCTATTAGAATTTTCTTCAGCCTAGCTTTGACTTTGGAAAACTCTGCCAAGTTTATACTGAAGAATTAGGAGCATATGAGGATCTACGTTGTCCACTTCCTGTCTATCTTCTAGGTATGCTTTTGAAGTATAGATCAGACAGTTTTTCTAAACTTTGTAGAATGTAGCTTCCCAGAAGGCTTCATGTGACTTCTAATCTTGTTTTGTTTTGACTACTCTTTAGCAACTGCTGTAGAAATAAACCATTGGAAAACTGAAGAATGGAGTATTTCTTTCTCTAAAACCAGAAATGCTGATAAGACCTGTGTAGGGAAAGTTCATCTATTGCTCGTAACTGTAAACAAATCACTAGCAACAAAGGACCATTTTTTTTGAATTTTGGAAACATACTATTTACCTTGCTGAAAAATATTCCTTTGTAACAAATTTGTGTATGTGATTACTTGGGAGGTATGTTCAACTGCATGTTTAATGTATGAGGCATACTGAAACCATGTTGGCATATGGCTAGTGTGATTCATCTCTACAGGTGGACTGGGAGAGATATCCAGCTCTCCTTAACATGTCAGCCTAAATTGGTTATTGATTGCTTTGCAACCTCACTGTTAGTTTTTTTCTTTTAAAGCCAGAGAATATGCAGTTTCTATAAAGATATTGTGCATTTCTGAAGGGACCACAGAAAATGGGTAGCTTACTGCTCCAAATTTAGTTGTGTGGGAGTGTGTTTGTTGGAGTGAAGTTTTCCAAGAGAAGAAGTTGTGATTATGGAAGTTTTAACACCTGAGGTCATGCTATGGATCATGTGAAAGAAAAATGGTTCATTGTTAATAATTACTTAATACAGTTTCCTGTCATTCACCTACTATACTATTCCATACCAAAAATACAGAAATGCATTTTTTTTTATAATGAATTCTGAGAGAAACACTATATAGAAAGGAATTCATTCTATGGATTGTCTTTGTTCATGAAGAATAGGATAATGGATCATTCAGCAAAAAGAGTAGCATGGAGCAGAAAAGATTCGGTCAGAGACACCGGGAAAAATGCATCTGTGATGATAGCATCCAGGACAGCCTCACAATGATTCTCTATGACTAGTGTGGGAAAACAGAAAGTGACAGTTACGTGGAACCTGAAAGCCACAAAGCTGATTTCAGTATCGTGGAAATTCAGCTGCTTAATCCCTTCGATGTACTGTCTTCAAAGACTGCTTTTAATTACATCCAAAGATGTAACTAGTAACTGTTGTTGTAAATATTTTTTAGGTGCTTGATGGATAAAAACTTTGTGAGAATTGGAAAATGGTTCATAAGACCTTATGACAAGGATGAGAAGCCTGTTAATAAAAGGTAAGAGGATCTCTTGTATCAACTACTGTTCCTATCAGTGTTAGTACATGATGGTGATTTGATGCTCTACCTTAGTGGTAGTTTTTACACTTACCATGTAACAAGTAAAATCACACAATATTTTTGCATATCAGTAAAACGTAGAAAGTAATTTAGTGATTTTTTTCTGGTCTTGTGATAATTTAAGATGAGAAGGTGAGGTTGTTATTTATCACATAACTCCACAGGAATACCACATTTTTTTAATGTCTTTCGAATACTATCAGCCTGTTTCTGTCATTATGCAACAGAATTCCAGGTAGTCATGGCAAATTATTTGAATTTCTGGATGCTTAACCCCAACCTGACATTTAAGCAGTAAAATAACTGGTGTATAGATTTACTTATTTATTTCCTTTAAAGATGCCAGCCTTGATACACAGCCTGTACTCATTAGGTAGGCTGTCAAATCAGACCTTTGTGTCTGATTAGTGCACTTCTTTTGCAGCAGGATCACTGTGGAAAAGGGCTAGCTAGTCTCCACTTGCTCATTGCTATTTCCTCTCCTAGCTCTAAAGGTTACAATGTTCTCACATCTTCTGGTACTTGCATTTATAGTCATCCGCTAAGCAAGTTCTGTCAAAAATAATCTGAGTTAAGCTGAAACACAGATTTTCTAGTGGGAATCATTTTGACAGAACTAGGTTAGAAAGTGACTAAACATGCAGTTATGCTGGAAGATTTGAAGGTAATGAGCAAGTGGAGATGAAGTGGGATGGCAACTTCTTCATCCAGCGTAGCTGCCGTCACAGTAGCATGACTGATGGCAGCATTAGGTACTGGTAGAAATCATTCTGTAGATCATGCATGCCGTCTCCTTTTCATCTCTGTATCTCACTGTGTTGTCTTAGAGCAGGGATTTCTTTCCTCTGTTGCAGGGTAATGCTACAAACAGTTCAATGCTTCATTCTGTACCAGACTTTGAGTTAAGCAGGTAATTCTAAACAGCAGTTATTTTTAAGATAGAATGCAGTAATTAAAGACAGATTGTCTGCTTTCTAAAACCAGCAAGCATCAACTCAGCATAGGGAGATCTCTTTTTTTCGCTGCTTACGCTTTGAGGCCAAGTAGGCTTGCACTATGTATGTGTAACCTTTGATTTCATGTTGGTCTAATGGCAAGAAGCCAATGGAAAATCCAGGTTTCTCCATACCTTTCTCTATCTTAGGTGTACCTAACCTGTGTGTTTTCTCTGCTGCTTTTCTGATCATGCCAAGATCTAGTTGAATTTTCTGAAAGATGAATTCCTTGAAGTGACAATAAGAAATGGTGCCTTTTCTAGCTTCTGGAAAAGGGAGACAGCTCCTTTCAGCAAAAGCTATCTGTTTTATCGGTTTTACTGCAACCTTAGTGCTCAGATTAAATGTGGTTATGAGTCTCGTGTCTATTCCTGTTGGGTATCAATTTAAGAAGTGGATTATCTGATATAGTAGATGGTGTCTGTCAAAACCAGTAGCATTCACTGACATGAATTACTTTAGAATTCTGGCAGATTAAGTAGGTTCTGTTCTTAGTTCTCGGTGTGTGTAACATCAAGTCAGTTGTACAGTCTCTGGGGTATAATTACATTTGTAAATATATGTACAGTATGCACAAATATATCTGGTCTGGAAAATGCAATAAATGAATGTCTTAAACTGAAGTTGTATTTGAAATATTCTTATGTAGAAAACTGTGTTTTTTATTGAGAACTTTAGAGTTGAAGGGTAGACTCTTGAGTTAAAGAAGATAATGTTTGTTGTTGGCTTGTGGGAGTTATTAGCTTGTGTTTGGGGCTCTTTAGGTTTTTGTTTTTTTTTTTTTTTTTTTTTTTTTTATTAAAATAATTTTAAAATTAAATTATTTGGACAAACACTAATTTAAAAAAATTTGTTTAGAAATAACAACCATCAAAAAAATTGATATAGGTTTTGTGGATTTTATCATGTTGTTAATTTTTCTGCTGTAAATATATCATTGGATTTAACTAATCTTACTGAAAGCGGGTGGTAGAGACTTCAAAAGTTGACAGTAGAGTCAGCTATAGGACATAGCAGCAAATAGTGTCTTAATTTCTCCAGACATTTTTTATTTAATCTTTTAAGCTTGCTTTCTCAGTATAGCATAAAAAGGTGTCTTTACATAAATGAAATTATTAACATTAGTGCCATATAAATTCTTTGTGAGACTCTTGCTCTAAGCTGTGGATAAAGCAGTAAGGAGTAGTTGCAGGAAGAAGAGGCTGTCTGGGAGTGTTTAGATATTTTAGCACTGTGGCAATCCCTTCATAACCACAATCAGTGGTTATGTTAATATATAAAATCCCAGAAATAAGTTGCATGTATGTACAGTGGTTAGATTCATGTCTGGGAACAAGTAAACCCTGTTGAAAATGCATGTACTATTCTCCTTGAGTGGGGAAAAGTATGGATAGATCAATCAATAGATCAATACAGATATATATCCCCCTTCAATGGATGAAAGACTGAGCAGGTGGTATTGTGGCAAGGAAATACAAATAGTTATAAATCCTGCTTTGATACTTGTGGCAAAATTAAGTCACCTCAAACTTCCAGTGTCTCAAGCTACTACATTCATTTCAGAAGTATATTGAAAAGTCTTGGACTGAGCATAAGTAAACAGGAAAGGAGTTAAGCCTAAAGTGGCTGGCTTTGGAGGTGTAAGTTCATTCATGGCCTGTGAGTTTTGTGAATGGCATTAAAGGACAACAGCTGGGAGGTCTATGATTTTTAGAATGAAGTCAGAGATGAACTGGAGCAAGGCAGTGGCCCTGACTTAGTTCCTGCTGAGGTGTGAAAAGAAGGCCTGAGAATACTGGATGACCTTCCTGAATTAGCATTAGAAACACTATGCAAGAAGAGCTTTCCAGGTCCTTTAGGACAGAGTGAGGGAGCAACAAAGAGAGTAAGACAGATCCTTCTGCTGTTTTGTTTTGCTTACAGCATGAACCAGATGCTTGTGACAGGAAATTTAGCACAGAACTTGTGGGTTTTCTTTCCTCAGTGTCTCTAATATTATGTGTCGCTTACTAAGTAAATCTTCATTGTTTACTGTCTGTTGTACAGCACTGCATGTCTAAAATAGGTTTCAACACTGCTGCTGGAAAATGGCAAACTTGCTTTATGTACAAAACTTCCTAAAGGAGATTTGTGCATTTGCAGTGTACAGAATTTGAAAAAGAGCATTGATAGTACCTTCCACTGTGCTGTGAAAATTCTTCACAGTCATGTTCAGAATCAATCTCCAAGTTTTACGCATGGATTTTTTTGTCTCAGAAAGCACCACCGTAAAATGCTGAACATCTTCCTGGCAAAAAAAAAAAAAAAATTATGACCATCATATACAAGAAACTTTGCTAATTATTTTAGTGGTTGTTTTCTTGGCATGTAGGAGGAAACTGGGGGGAGAAAATCAGTTTGTTTGTATGTATATGGCCAACTGAACGTAAGTTAAGCTGTCTTTAATTAGCTTAAATGTAAAAAACACATGAAAAAAATTGTAGATTAAATAACTGATGGGTCATCTCTGCTTCTGGAAGTCTGCTAGAGTTTTTATTCTTAAGAAGAAAAAATGTTCCAGGAGTGAAATATTTTGCAGTAGGTATATTTTTGTTACTAGCTGAGAAGACAGATTGCTAGGATTGGTGTCTAGATAGGAACGTTACCTCTGTGCACTTGAAACAGTGCAAATGGAAGAGTGGAACTACAGTTAGGCTACAATGAAGTAAGAGTTCTTTAATTGCAGTTTCCAAACACATTTCTGTTTACTGCTGTTCCATAAAACAGTTAATAACCTTGTATGGTACAGATAGAATACAGAAATTTCTGAGTTATGAATGCATGGGCTATATGTATTTTGGTAAGTAGAGTATTATAAGGATTCACATGTCAGTTCTTCCCCCCTCAGATCTCATCCCTCAACTTTTGCAACTGTTAGAGATGTGAGTCAGTACATTCATATCTGGGTTTGCTTAATAGCCGTGTTTATTTCTTCGCAAGCGTCAAAATTGGGCATTAATCAGAGCCATCAAAACCTGAAGATGTGGACATTTTAAGCACTGCTTCCTCTTTGAGAGCCTGGAAATTATAATTTCCTTCAGTTCCTTGGGAGTAGTTATAGGATTTGGCCAATAAATGTCTAGATCAGTGATACCAAAATTGACATTCAGCATTGTTGCAAGCAGCATTGCAAGCTGCATTCCCTTTCTGCATGTTAAGAACTCTGGTCAGTCAGTATCTTTGTAGGAAAAAATGGATATGGCTGAGCTCTAGAGAAGAACTGCAGTGCTGTGCCAGAGCAAATTGGGAAGTTGTGGAACTAGTGCCTGTCTAAGGCTGGAGCACCTTGTTTGAATGTGATAGGATGGTTTGGTCCTGGCACATGCCATTACACAGATAATGTCTTTTGGCAAATGGTAGTGAGGCATTTCATCACATGATGGCATAATTCAGTGGGAGCTTGGTGGTAAAACAAGTTTAAGTGATCAGTTTTAATAAGATTTTGATTTCTCAGCTGGTAACTGATGGTGCAATGTCTGAGTTTAAAACTGGAGGGTTTTATTTTCTGGGATTTGCGAAGAATAAGCCCTATAGTTTTTTTAATTCTGCAAGTGTGTGTACTTATATTTTAACCATGGTTTAAAAAGTCAATAACATGGTTGTTTGAGTTTGAAATTGGTATATTGGTAGTATTATGTATATGCAGTGTTGCCAATGAACTATCATAAATCAGGAATGACTAAGAAGGAAAATAATAAAAATCAGTCTGATTTAATTGTAAATAATGTGTGCTTATTCCTGACTTGTCAAAAGAAATGTGACAGAAATACTAAGTAATAAGAAATACACAGTATTTTTCACTAAGTCTTGCTGCCCCTGTAAAAATAGGCTTTTCTACTACAGTTTAAAAGGCATAGTTCACAGACACATATTTTCCTATTTTTGAGGTGTAAATTCTGTAATGGCATACTCATCTTTGCTGAGTTTCTTCTCAGTCTTACTTAATGGTTTCAGTAAAATCATACACGGATTAGCATGTTATAGCTGTTGTTGATTGGACTTTTGGTGTTTGCTTTCTTGGGGGTAATTTTTGTGGTGTTGGGCGTTTTTTTTTTTTTTTTTTTTTTAATTGGTAATCGAGTGTGTACTAAAGCTGACTTAATTTTTTCCTATTCTGACATATTGGGTGCAGTACCCAATGGATATGGTCCCATCCATGTTTTAGCAGAAGGGATAGATATAAAATAGAGATTATAAAATAAGTGTTTTCACATGCATGTTTCAGCAAAAGCTGGCATAATTGCTATCCCTATACTTATAAATGTTTAAAGTAATATAATTATATTCAAGTATATTAATATGGCTAATAAATGTATTTTTGTTTTATAGACAGATGACAGTAAAACATTAACAGCCTTGGGTTTATTTAAGGATACAATTAAAATGATTTGCGAAAATGCTGTTCAAGCACTACTATTTTAATTATTATCTATGGTGAATATATGCTGCTGGTGGTCTTGGGTCACTTTGTCATATTCCAGGAATCTTGTATGTAAAATTCTTGATTGAAAATGTTAGCACACTGTTCAGGAAAACAGCATTTTGGATTGAAGGTCTTAATGTTCATGTGCTTCATTACCAAAGCAACTTTCTAGATAAGCTGTGAATTAAGGAGTGTTCTATATTCAGTGGCCTGATGTCAGTATTTTCTAAAAGATAAGGACTCTCACAGAGCTGTGAAATTTTCATTGACTATATTAAATATATGACCCAGTTTGCATTACCTCTGCATAGCTCTACATTATGGTATGTAGCTACAGCTGTTATTTTTTTTGGCTGTCCTTCAGTAAATGAAGCAGGAAACAGCTACCACTGAAGACTACTCTCTTCATGATAATGACCCAACCTTTTAATCTTCCTTTTAAGGAGCAAGTGTTAAAAAGACAGTGGCAAAGCAACCCCAGGCACTGATACTTCAGATTCCTTGACCCTTGCCAATCAAGCTAATGTCCTGTGCACAGCAGAAGGGCTCCCTGTGTGGGGTCATCGTTAGTTAGGATGTCACTGGAGCAGCGCTTCTAGTGTGCTGCATATACCCACTTGAGCTAATTTAATGATGCTGCAGAGTATCTTACACAGCTGTTTGCTGAGTGCATGGAACTGAGCCAGGCAGCTAAGATAAACCATAAGGGATGTTGGTAGATGTCCTGTCCTCTGATACTTTTATTGGTAGACATGAGTTTTAAATTCCTTCTTGGAAACTATACCTTTGTTTTGGTAGTAGGAGTTCTGTTATCGCAGCGACCTCTCTCTGTGGATACGGCATTATCTCAAAAGGGGGCTCCTGCTGGTGCAGTGCAGTGTAGTTTTTGCACTGTGTTTTCTGATGCCTATGTGTCTCTGGCAGCCACAGTGTAGATGGTGGATCCCTCACTTCATACAGAAATTTCAAAAGGTGAGCAGGATGGAGTGAGCAAGGATGGTGTGCAGCAGAATTGATGCGGCAGAATCTTGTGAAAGGATGTTTGTAAGCTCCAGTTGTTCTGTTCCTAGTGAGCTTCCACACAGAAATTACTGATCGTCTACCAGTTTGAAATTAATTGTTAGTAGAATTCTTATCCCCTTTTTCTTGAGAAAGAAAAAGACCATCTGCCCACTGCCTTTTAAAACACTATTCCTGTTCTGTACTTGAGCCAGTAGAAATATTCGAGATACTGTCACAAGAGCTTCTCAAAGCTTTCACAAGTCTGTTATTTGTGAGGTGCCTGAGACTTTGCATTGCCTTTTTACTTCTGAAGTACTCTGAAGCCATCTATTCTCAGTGTATGTGTATAACTGACATTTCTTTTGTAGGAATTCGGGGAAGCCAGGATATAGGTGATACGTGTTAGTATATCTCCATGTGCAGCCAGTCACCCATTCACATCATCTCCTATTCCCCGTTTTGGAGGATATAAGGGCATATATTGTTTTGGATTCCAGTTTATTATGTGGATCAGTTACTGCCATCATTTTGAAGTTAAGGATCTTTTTACTGATTTAATGAATGTAAATTAACAAATACGTGAAGATGCTCTTGCCATCTTTAACTTTGTGACTTTGTAAAGCCTTCTCTTGCAGTTATTATTTGCTGACAACATTTATTTTGTATACAAATATTTGTATGCCTAAGGTTACTGGAATGTCTATATTCAAAATATTTGCATTATTTAATGTCATTTCAGACATGACTTTTTTTAGACTTCTGTAACTGTTTAAAAAGACATTTATTTAAACAGTTTAAATATTTTGAACTGGGTTATGCAGATGACAAATAGCTCAAGAGCATCAGAGTTGTGTATTTCTGTTGTCCATTTATTTTCTTTGTGCCTTTTTTTTTTTACTGTAGTTTAGAAGTGAGTTAGTATCTTTATTAAGTGGTTTTGGATACGCTCATGTCAGGCACTTGAACTCCAATAATTACGTAGGAAGCCTGCTTTAATCAGGACTTGGTGACCAATTAGTGAAGTCCTGCTAATGTTTAAGCTCCTTTTCTCATTATACACTTGCTATTGGCACTGTATATAAAGGATAAACTAAGTGCCCTGATGTGCTGTTAATTAGATTTGTCAGGACTCCCAGTTGCACTGTCTGCCAAACACAAGTGTTGTCACTTACTGTATCAGGAATGAATTGACTTAAGGTCTTTTGTAGATATTTAGAGGACTTTAGATTTGAATATTTCTGTTGCGACTGTAATTGCACTTGCAGCTATAGCTCTGCTTATTGAACTGCAAGACCTATAAACGAGACAGCAGCTTTCTTAAATTTCTGAAAATCAGCCTGGGTTTTGTGCTTAAACAGATGTAAAATCCTTGTAGGCAGTGTGTGGCCATGTCAGTTCTGCAAAAACAGTGGCACTGAAGTAAATGCCATTGCTGGTATTCATAAATAAAATTAGTGCCTAAAGCTAAAAATATCTTCAGTCCATCTCTAAAAAATAGAAAACTTCAATTAAAAGCAATTTCAGTAAATTTCAGTCAACAGTAATACTTTTTTCATTTATTTTCCTGACACTTTTATACCTGTTTAAAATAATTTCATCTTAAAATTCAACTTTCAGAGCAGAGTTATCTGGGTTATTGCCTCTGAAAGTCTGTTTTCCAAGACTTACGTTCACTTAATAAGGGTTAGTAACATTTTTTACCTGATGAATCAGACTTAAATGGAATTGTGCTAAAAAGTGGTTTCGATTGTTGGGTTTGGTTTTTTTTTTTAGTTAACATGGAACCATTTCATTCTGGGTTATCTGTCTGCTAGCACAACTTCAAGCATTGATGTTAATTTTAACTGGCAGAAATCACAATTCAGGCTCTGTTCTCCTTCCTGTCCCTTTCTTTTTCCATCTCTATCTTCCTCTCAGTCAGATTGGATTGAACATTCTATATTGAGTTCTCTGGGACAGGAGCTGCAGCAGTGTGCCAGAACAGTTCTGTGCAACTCAGTAGTCTATAGAACAAGTACTTTAAAGCATTGCAAAATGCTGTCATCTTTGTGCAGTCCCACGCTATCTGTTAGGCATTGTGCAGTCAGGTGCTTGTTCAAGAAATCATCAGATGATGTGATATAATCAGACTGTTCTGTGAGTAATATATCAAACAAGTTATGGAAGTGCTCATTATTAAAATATAATTGGCTGGAGCCGTGTATAAAGATGAGAAAACTGAATTAGTCTTGTGAATGCTTTTAGTGTTCTGGCTTATTAAATTTTCAGAAGCAGTATAAAAGCAGTTTTGAAGAAATTTGCCTTTGGTATTAATTTACTACTAGTTTAGGAGGTATCAAACATGAACACTTTGTATATCCTGCATAGAATCATAGAATAGTTAGGGTTGGAAAGGACCTCAAGATCATCTAGTTCCAGCCCCCCTGCTATGGGCAGGGA
>JASSUY010026967.1:0-12745 GCA_032466535.1 Forpus xanthops | reverse complement strand
GAAGAGAAGGCTGCGTGGAGACCTCATAGCAGCCTTCCAATATCTGAAGGGGGCCTATAGGGATGCTGGGGAGGGATTCTTCATTAGGGACTATAGTGGTAGGACAAGGGGGAATGGGTTCAAACTTACTAAGGGGAAGTTCAGATTGGATATAAGGAGGAAGTTCTTTACTGTAAGGGTGGTGAGGCACTGGAATGTGTTTCCCATGGAAGTTGTGAATGCTCCATCGCTGGTGGTTTTCAAGGCCAGGCTGGACAGAGCCTTGGGTGGCATGGTTAATGTGAGGTGTCCCTGCCCATGGCAGGGGGTTGGAACTAGATGATCTTAAGGTCCTTTCCAACCCTCACTATTCTGTTGGTGCCATTACAAACAAGCTCCAGTACTACAAAGGTACTCAAACACTACGTATAATCACAAAAGAAAGAGGAAGGTAACAAAATTATGCTAAACCAGGATGTTTAACAATAAGCCAGGAAGAAGCCACTTCAATAGTCTGAATCAGAGCCTGCTCCTGTCCTCAGTGACGTAAGTGGGAGATGTGAAAATTTCAAGGAGTCAGGTGAATTATAATGTGTTGAAAAATTTTATTTGCTATAATTCCCTGCTCCCTGCACACTTGTAAAAAAAGTACAGACCTTGTTTTGAAAATCAGGTGTCTTGCTTACCCCTCATCACTTCTTATCAACAGCTCAGATTTAACCTGTAGCTTCCTGCTTCTACCCCTGGGAGGCAGCCCTCAAGCAGGCAGAAGCACGTGGTGGACCAGAGCATGGGCTGGGGGAGAGATAGATTGCCATCAGGTCCTTGCAATGGGTTTCTGTTTGCTCTCCCACATTTCGAGTTGTTTTTCTTGTTTGGAGCCTTCTGCTGCTGTTGTGCAACTTAGCTCAGGACAGCAGGAATTGGCTGGAAATGCCAACACGACAGCCTCAGGGCTCTTGGGAGATGTGAGTTTTTTCACCTTCTGCCAGCAGAAAATGTCCTGGAGGAACAGATATTTGCTTCTGCATTTCTTGTGCTTTCTGACTGGTTCTGTTTACAGAAACACTACTAATAACAAAAAAAAAAAAATAATTTGCCTTAAGATATATGAAGTTTCTGGTGGGCTGGGTGATGCTGTGCTCATGCGTTCAATTCCAATCCTCCTCTTTCAAAATACAGACTTTATCTTGTTTTTATTCTCTGTATTGCTTCTTTCGTTCCTCTATAATATTTAGTATGGATTTTCAGCCTCCAAGACATATGATGTTGCTCAACATGGTGAGGTATATCATCTAACTTCACTGTCTAAAATCTATCTAGGCTATCTAGGTTCATGGAGATATAATACCCCCTAAGAGATAGCAATTCCTTATTCTTTTACTAAGATGTTGCTTGCTGTTTCCTATACTCAAACATTTCAGACTTGCACATGTGAGTAAGTGCTTGACTAATGTCATGAAAAATATTTATTTCATGGTGGACTCAATTTCTGGGAAAGTAGTGACAGCAGGGAGCTGTTTCTGTTCTCTTAGGAATTTTTGTGATCTTTCTACATCTCATTTTAGGCTTGCTGCTGGAGGTCAGTATTCGGTAGACATTTTCTGAGCAAATGAGAAGCCGAGAGAAATGGAGAGCTTGAAATAATGTGTCAGATATAATAGGGATAATTTTTTCCTTGATAGTAGAAAAATAGAAATTGATCCTTTTTCAACACTGAAACAAGTTCAGTTTGTGGTTTTCAAGGAAAGATTTTTTTCTCTGCCACTTGCTTCATTCTATGCTGAACAACCAATTCTAATATGAAACTTTTAGTATTTGCATCTTTATGATTCTTTCAGAAACACTAGCTCATTTGTTCTTAATAATGTTACTGAAAAATACCAGTAATTATATAATGACTGTAGAAATCACATTTTAGGTAAATGAAGAGAGAAATGATTTTTTTTTTTCATTATAATTCTCCAATTTATATGTAATTACCAGCTATAAAAGAACCTTCCTGGTATGAATAATGACCATCTTTTGTCCTTGCCTGAAAAGTCGAGGTGTTTTCATTCAAGGTTTTGTTCTCTTCAGCTTATTCCTGGCTGGTTGGGGAGACAGAGGCAGCTGTTTTTGTGACAAGTCACACAGTCCTTCCCCAGACTATTGAAAGTATCGGTTTGAAAACCAGCTGGGTGTATTCTTAGTCTGTCAAGCCCAGGCCATAGAAACAAGAATTCTGGGCAAGCTAGTTGAAATGTGCCATTGTTGAAAAGGATCTGATCTTGATGTTGTTTTTTAATCTTAATAGAAACTAGCAATTACTAATTACCTGTAAATGCTATGATTTAAGAGTAATGCAATAGAAAATATGCAGACAACGTAAAGCAACATGCACTGCTTTTCCAGCTACTTTGGGCTCTACTGGAGATTTTCTGCTCTCCCATCTTTTGTGTAAATATATACAAAATTCTAAAGGAAAAAGATGTAGCACTACTCTTGCTACCTAAGTTGTTACAATTATTAACTTCAAGCCACAGCAGAATTTATAATTGGAATGAAATATACTTTTGTTTTGGACAGAAGGAAAATGTTTACTGTCTGTGGAACACCACAGCTGCCTTTCTGATAGAAGTGTGTAGGTTAATTAACAGGGGAGGATGATATTTGTGGCCTTCGTATTTTGTTTGGACTAGAGGAGTATTGCTAGAGATGAAAAATGTAGAAAAGAGGTGGTTGCTGTAGATATACAGCCATGAGCTGCACCAAGCCTGTAACTATTGTGACAGAAGGAAGATGCTGAACACAAATGGCGTGGAGATGAGATCTGGTGCTTGACAACAGTCTGGATGTGCAGTCCAAGGTAGAAGATCCTCAGGTGATTGAACTAGAATGACAGGTAGGTGAGCTCCTGAGCAGTCTTCGTAGCCTACAGCAATTTTATATGCTTGACCCATATCATGTGAAAATGCTTGGAAACAGCAGTCTCTTTATCATCACTTTTGTGGTGGCATGGAATTATAGGTACTGCAAATGACTGGTATAAAAATGACTGCATCTGTCAGCCTGAGATGAAGTGCCTGCAGAATTTAGTACAGGTAAAACTGGAAGAAACAGCTCTGTGAAAAATGGCCCTTATTCTCCTTCAAAATATAGGGAACTGGACAGGCGTTATTCATGCTTCAGTGTCAACACAGGTTTGACTGTGGTTCAGCAGAAATACTCACAAGAAGAAAAAATTGTCTTGCTGTAGTGTTATTTTTTTCCAAATTTTAAACACCTCATGTTTTTAATAAGGAACATGGGTGAGAGAGTAATTCTGAAGCATGACTTGGCTCTCCTGTTGTTCTCATGAAAATTTCTCCAGGTTTGGGGTCTGAAAATTGCCCTTAATCTTTGTTTTATGCAGCATGGTATTTGAACAGTAAGCACTCTGGACAGAGATAGGTCTGTGCTTCATCAGTGCAGGCTTCTTGTGCTACAGCTAGCCAGACAAGTAAAGTGAGTAAGTGAAAGAAAGTGGAATTTCAGTTGCATAAATAGCAATTAACTCTGAATGCTGTAATACTGAACATCTGATTCTGGATCCTGAACTGTCTTTATACAGGTATGGATTTATAGATTCTGAACTTCTGTGTCAAGTCATTTTCCCAAAATATTAAATTTAGTTAGTCCCAGATCTGAAACATTATGGTCTGAAAGGTAGAATGAAATGTTTTGTGAACAGTACCAGCAAGTAAGAGACTGGTTTCCCACAGATTTATATGCTCTTCATTTCTCTGAGCATCCCTGGGTGCTCAGTTCCCTTGCAATATTTTTACTTTCAATCTTATTTCCTAAACTTCTTTATGATGCCTTCTGCATGCCTCCCATCATCCCCCTTTGCACCAAAACCTTTTCTTCAGCAGAGGCAAGCTGCCCATGCAGAAGTGTCTGTCCTAGGGGAGCTGAGTCCTACCCTGTTTCTCTCTGACTCTCTTACCTAAAGCTCTGCTGACAGTAGTGAGAGCAGGAGCATAAGTACATACCCAAGTGCAGATACCTCCATTTATGTCTCTTAGTCTGGAGCTGAGTTTTTCCAGCAGCTAAAAATAGGGGGAAAGTTAAACCAGTAACCACATGAGTAGAATGATGCTTTCTTGTAACTACGAGTCCACATTTACCTTTAGCTGAAAAGGTAGTCCCAGTTTCAGACAGCTTCTTTTAGCTTTGAAGTGGGCTCAGCGAGGAAACACAAGTTAGTGTGAGGGCCTTGCATATGCTCAGCAAAGGCATTTTATGTGGAATCAAATCTGAAAGGTATGGAAATACATCAGCTGTTGGTACTGGGCTGGTCGTTCTGCTGCTAAAAAATTTGCCTTTGTTAGGGTTTCAGCTAAAAACTTAGTCATCAAAATGTATGGGCAAATGGGACTGTCATATCATATATTATAATAAGAATCACTAAATCTTTAACAATCCTACTTTATATCTAATTAAAAATCTCTCCGCTATTAACAGTTGCATGTTTTATTCAATTATTGCTTAAGAAAGCAGATTATTGCAATGATCAGGAGATTTACCAGATGTAGTTGATTCCTGGTGATAATGTATATTTATCTAACAAGCAGCAGAAATTGCTCCTTCAAAATGAACTACAAAATATAAAATTTATAACATATTAATGTATATGTTGTCTGCATACTGTAACAGGCTGCTGTCCCACCATCTCAAGAGCTTCATTTCTATGTTGCTGCTTATGAAAGAGGAAGCCCTATCCTGAAGGAATCTGCAGGTGTTGCCACCATAGCCTGTAATGACCCTTGATGCTGAATGTGAGTGGGAAACATGACAACCTCTTTATTCCACCCTGAGTCTTTGGAGATAGGACAGAAATATTTGGCTATCGCCAAACACCAGAACATAACATATCTAAACAGGGTTAAAAATAATACCTTTTTTAAATCTCACAGAGACACTTGTATTGTTGACCATCAACAGTGACTGAATGGTGAATTTAATATAGAGTAACTCATGCTAAAGCCTACAGGTAAATGACTGTCTTATTTGTGATAAACGGCTTTCTACTGAATATTCTGGAGTTGTTCCAAGGACATCTTTTCATAGGAGAAGCAGATGTAGATGAAGTTTTGTACAATTTAGGCTGCATTTTTTAATAAAACATTTAATTAGCAGGCATGAACACAGCCAGACACTTGAAACGGCACTAAAACAATTATTTGATATTGAACAGCACACACATTCAACTTGTGAATGCAGTCATACTGAAAAGCTTGAAAATACCAACAAATTATGGTGTGTTTAAAAGAGAAGTTTTAATTTTCTTCCAAGGTTTTTTCTTACAGAAGTTGAAAGCTGGGGAAAAAAAAAGTTAAAATGAACACAAAAAGCCCCCAAAATACAAGGAGAAAAGGTTGTTACTTTAAATGCCAAGAGCTTATTAATGCTTCTTTCAGAGATCAGAAGAATTGTGACCCATATGCTAAATGCCCTATTGAACTGCTGTGCTCTTACCTGGAAAAGTTTGCTCACACCATTGTGAGAGAGTAGGACTCTGGATCACCTTGTTAAAAATTTGAATACAACAAAAGAACCTAAATACTGGAAGTAAGACTGGTGAAAAAAGCCGAGGAAACTCAGCTTTACAGTAATTTTTGCAAGCGGTTGGGTGTTAAGCGCTGGTTCCAACAGAGGACTGTAAAAACAACTGCTAGATTTCCGTGCTATTGATTGCATTAAGAGCTCCTGAATGATTAAGACATGTCCTAGAAAGTCTTGATGCTTTGGGATAAAGCTCAAAGTGTCCTTTGTAGATACTTGTTAGTAGTGCTCTTAAGTGTATCATTCTGGGTGACTTGGGGCATGCATAATTCAGAAGAAAACCCTAACTGCACTACGTAAAACTATTTACTCCACAGTTTTCTACCATCTATCAGCCATCATTTCATCATCTTTTATCTGAAGCACTCATATCCACATACCCTTTATAAACATCACTCGTCATCAGGATGATGATGACAACATACCGATGACTACATTAAAAATATCACAAACCTACTCCCACAGAATAAAAACTTTTCCAAAACATGCTGAAAAGTTCATACTTTGTAGCTGAGATCCCAGGTGACATTGTGAGGGCCTTTCATCTGCTCTGGAAAACCTTTTTGTTTTAGCAAATTTGAGATCACCCTTAAAGAATACCTCTGGATAAGTACGTTGGATTTCTAACTGTGCCACCTGTTTACAACATAAAACCCACCCTTTCTTTCAGTCATACATTCCTAGTAATTGTGTATCAGCATACAGGGATTTCTATAGAAAGTCTCTTACACAGTTACAGACTGTACCCTGAGAAGACTGTGTCATTTAGCTAGAAGAGTTAGGGTTGGAAAAGAGCTTAAGAACATCTAGTTCCACCCCCCCTACCTCATCCTAAACCATGTCTCCCAAGGCTCTGTCCAACCTGGCTTTGAACACTGCCAGGGATGGAGCCTTTACGATTCATAGATTCCAGTGCCTATGTCCTGAAATACATTTTCACAACACTTTCTCTGTCATTGGCACATCTCTTAATCTCACCAAACTTGTAATTAAGAACAAACTTCTCGCAAATCAACAAGTAGTGAATGAATCTGTCCATGACAGAACTGCGTGATTCAAACCAAGAAATATATACGTACAAGATTTCCATAACAAGAATGATAAATGTATCTCACAAGGGAATCACCAGAATACAAGAGTGCATCACTCTTAAACACTCTGTTCCACTATATAAAATACTTTTACAGAAATTATTCATAGCATATAGGAATTAATATAGAAAGCTGAGAAACAAACAAGTTATTGAGGGAATATTTTCATGAAACAGGAGTTGCATCTTTGACATTTTAGTCCTGATTTTCAAGGAAGACCTATAAAATTCCTTCAAAATACGAATCTGGAAAAAATAAAGTCTGCTGGCTTCTGGACATCAAATACACAGTAAAATAAAGAATTTTAGGATAAGATAATACTGTAACTTAGAGAGTTGGAAAGAATTAAAAAGCTGAAAAGAGTGATGACTATTGGTGTCCATGAAGCACAGAGAGCAAAGACGGCTTGGGAACATTTTGCCTGAGTTTCAAGTAGTCCTTTTAATCAGTTAGTCAAGTAAACAGGCAATGGGAGTTGTTACCTGCAGAGGAGGGTGGGGATGTTACCAAGAGGAGAGAAAATGAACTTGATAGCTTCTGTGTGACAGCCTCATGGAAATGGAAGTAGATAGTTTTTTGCCACTTGTAAAAGATGTTAGGTAGATTATAGGTCAGATTATAAATGCTCTATAAAACATGACTCTTTGCTGGTGTCTTTTTAAATAACCATACAATAGAAAGAGGAAACAAAAAGAAATAACCCCATTTACCCCATCTACTAGTTGATCTATATTTTTGACCAATGAAATTGTATAATTATTATAATAGGTAGTAGAGAAGAAAAGTTGAGATGAAAACAAATAAGGAGAGCAGAACCTTCAATTTCAGGTACATATTTTTAAAAGATGCTAGTAAGCTGTGTTTTCCAGGTTCTACTTTTATAATGTGCACATACACAACCATTAGACTGGTTGTAGTGATGCACAGAAGGGGTGGTTGGAGTCACTAGCCCTTAATCACAGCTTGGAGGAGAGTACAGCAGTGCCTGTGTGAAACTGCACAGCGTGGGATTTTCAAAACAAAGCACTCATGTGGCAAAATAAAGGATTTAGAAGAGAATAGTTCATGCACATATTATAGTGAGAAATTAGCATATGTAGTATCATTTTCACACTCAAGCCATGGGTTTTAGAAAAAGCCAATTATTGGCAGCAGCTGCTTTGGATAGCCGTTTTGTTTCAGCTGGCCAAGAGGTCATGCGAATGAGTCAGAAAACTTATGATTTCCTTTATGCAGCCCAGCCCAATAAGATGGTAGTTGCCTGCTGGCTAAGGTGAGGGATGAAGCAGAATAGTTTTGGAGAGATCATTGGGAATACTTGGGAGTGCACTGAGTAGGGGAATGAGGAAGCGACAGTTAGAGTTGCTGAGCCTGGACAAGACCACCTCAGCCACTGTGAGGACTATGTGTTCACTTGCAGATGGAGTGAACAATGTCCCACTCAATCTCCAGATGAGGATTCTTCTTCCATACCTCTTATTTGCTAATTTGGAATATAGCTATACCAGGAGGTTGTGCAGCTTAGTTCCAGATGCTGTCAAAGCAGTGCTGTATCAGCCTGATCTTTGCTTTTACCCTCCTTAATCCCACTTGAGATGCTGTCTCACTTTCAAGCTGTTTGTTTCTTACAACACAGTAGGCTGATACCATGTAGAAGCTGTACCCTGAAATGGTGCCTTCTGCTGACTTCACTAAGAGTGGGGCGGCTTATCAAAAGTGACCTTTGCATGTATCCTTATGTTCACATCCACAGCATTTGAACTCAGAATGAGCCTTATTTTCATTTGAGCAAGAATGTTTTAGCACAGAAAATTCAGCTTGTGTCAGTCAAGACATGTCTTGATCTCAGACACGTTTTCCTGCTACAGGAATAGAGATTGCAAAGTTTTCCAGCAAGAAAAAAAAGGTAATTGGCATAGACCTCCTGTCCCTCTAAAGAAAGACTGTAAATGGGCAATGAGGGAGCAACAGCATCCTGATTACAGGATAAATGTCTTTTGAAATGACAAAGTGGAAAATATCGTCTGTGTCTGCACTAGTAACCAAACAGGAGCAGGGTACATGGCCAGCTGCTGTGTTGCAACCAACTGTATGATATTAGTGTTGATAGCTGCTTGTTCCAGAAACCCAGAGAGAGGCCAAGAAATTTTATGTTGGGCAGCCTGCTGCGAATCGCCCAGGCAGCCTTGCTTGGTCTGAGCAGATCCTGACAGGCATTGCCACACCATGTTACCATGGAGATGCAGGGAAGACCAGGAACCATCAAACATGGGAGAGTTCCTATACCTGCAAAGGAGAAGGAGGCAATATATGCAAGCTTGTGTCTGGAGGCTGGTGTGCCCTGTAATGTCACAACATACACTTGTTTATTTCCACACATGTATCCACTCACTAGTTACCTTGAATATTTCATGCATATTGTAGCTAAAGTTTGGACAAATATTGCTGTTTTAAAGTCGCATTGCTGTTTAGCCCCCTTTATTACCTAACCTCGCTCTGTTGTTCTACCTGGGGTCAATAACTCTGTTTTGCATGGGAAAGTTGTTTTGTCTAATAATTTAATCACCTCTTTGTATAAAGATGGAGAAAAATTGGCAGAGGAAGCTTGTTATCAATCTGTGGTACTGGTAATCCGTTATTATGTGCAATGAGGCTTTTGTCTTGCAGCATTCTGAAGAACATCTTGAACTTCTCGCGCTTCAGCAAAGGGACTGTCATGTTGAATTTTCCTTTAACATTTTCCCCAGTCCCTGAAAAGAAATTATAGGTTGTCATAGGGAAGCTCATTTGAAGCCTCAATTTTCTTGAGTATCCTGCTCTTGTGGGGAGTACCAGGTGTGCTCAGAGAGTGTGGCCTTCAGGTTCAAACTCAACTGGCATTCTACAAGTCTTTGTTTTTTTTCCCCTTCTGCTGAAGAGGCAGTGGTTGTCTTGACAGCAGGAACAAAGCTTCATCCTTGTACTTTGATGTGGAGCAAGGTTAAAATAAAATCAAAATAGGCTTTCAAGAAACTGAATATTTTTTAAGACAAAAGTTGTAGTAAAGGCTCTTGTGCTCATAAGACATATTAAAAAGTGTTGATAGTATTCAGGGCATTTTCTTACACTGTAACATATGAAGAAACCACCCATAAAAATGTTTGCTCTGCAAAGTGATTTGTGAGGTGTATCACACCCTGAACTCCAAATGATGTCATGCTCTCAGAATCATATCCCAAAGGAAGATAGTACAGCACTCAGTGAATTACTTTTGCTGAAGAGGGACAAATACTGAAAAATAACGGTTGCATAAAACCACTAGAAGTAGTCCTGGAGTCCTGAAGAGACAAAAGAAGCTCTTTAAAGAGAAAATAAGCATTTTGCCTTTCACTGTTTCTTAGAATTTCCTACATCAATGATTTTTGTAATGGCCAGATTTGTGGGAACTCTGCTCAACTACTCTGTATTGATAAGAAGGTCAACATAACATAGTAAGAAGCGTTATAAAATGTGTTTCTGACACTGGAGTTTTGATCTTTTTAACAAAATTGTAACATGAATTTTGAATGCAGCTGAAACCAGGACATATAACTTACTGTTTTCTCAAAACATATTTGACTCAACAGTGAAGCTCTATTTTTATAAAAAACTTTTGGTGAAGACATGAGTTAGCTATTCATCAAGTTCATTTGGCACTATGAATTCTTGTTACTATGTTGTATATAAAATGGAATCTTCTACTTAACATTGTTGCATACATATCTGAGATATTCTTTTGGTAATTGTATCTTCCCACCTCCTCCCCTCACTGTTGGCACTTGGGGAAAAAAAATACAATAAATGAACAAATAGTGAAAAGAACAACCCAAGAAGCTCATATGCTTCTCAGTTGAACTACTGTGAGAATAAAAAAAATATGTCTGTATTAGACTGATTATCATACAACTGAAAAAGAAATCCAAGCGTTAGAAGTCCCTATTCACATTCAGATCTGCATCTGTTAGCACTCAATTAATAGCTTTTCTATTATTTATTTAGTTCTATTATACATATGGGGATTCTACCAAGTCATGTCTTAGAAATATATACCTGATCATAGTTATATTACATCAGTTTCAATTGCTATGACGTGTATGTGATCTGCAAAAACATATTTGCTTTACGAGAAAGGAAATTAACATCGATTTCTAGAGCAGCAGACTTGCATTTGATATTATTAGCTGTAAAAGTAGCAAAAATGGTAAAATGGGGTCACACATACTGATAGTTTTGTGAATACTGTCAAAGGATATTGCAAAGGAGCTCTGACATTTCTGAGCAGATGATGTTAGAAAAGTTTCAGATAGGGAGACAAAAAGTCTTGCAGGGAGTTTAAACTGACAGGTGATATCTGTGGTATAACTGTTTTAAAGTAAGATTTAACTAATCCTTAGTGTGATTTTAGTGGTCATGGAGTGTTACTGAAAATTGAGTCTGATGCTCATCTGAAACATTGCCATCTCTACAGTCCTATGAATAAAACTTGCAAGTGGTGTTGCTGATAGCAGAACTCTTGGTTCTTGGGACTTCAGTGATCAGACACTGCAGATTTACTCTTGCTGTGTAAGAAGAGATTTGCAACATGTTATATTGTGAACTGTAGCTCTACGCAGACCTGCATGTAGCTCTGTGTTTATGCAGGAAAGATTGCTTTCACTGCACTTTTCTGCTCATTTACAAATTGCTTGAGTTGCTGGTGTTTGACTTTATGGGATGAATAGAATGAGATGAGCCCACCAAACAAAGTTACTCAGTGTCTCAGTTATACTTCCCTTTTTATACTTACTGAAAATCTTGTCTTATGCTTATAAATGAATTATAATAATACATTTAAATGGGAAATGAAAATTAAAAGACTTGCAGTATTATCTCAAGCCTCAACAGAGCAGAATTTTCTCATGCATACCTCTGTACCGATAGGTCTCTGTTATACCTTGCACATTAGGATCTTGCCAGCCAAATTCAGGGCATTTCTTCATTTATTTGTGACACAGGTCAAAATGAAAAAACAAATGGGGGTGATGGATCTAGATCCCTTGCTGATCTTCTATTAAGACAAAATAAGCATGCAGGCAAATACAAACTTTATTTGCATTTAGAAATTAGCATATCGGATGTGCAATACCTCATGAAGAAGATTATATTTTAGAATCTCATGCATTTTTCACCTGCTGACACAAGTAAAGCTGCTTAATAGAAGCTAGATTATTTTCTATTATATGGAATTTCAGTTAATAACTGCAGCCTACTCAGTGCAGTATATAATTTATTTTCATTAGGTTCAATCGGTCTCCTGGGAGATAAGGGTTTAAGGAAATTCAGCAGTTGTAGCATCAGCTATAATTTTTTTTCTGACCTGTATTTTTAGGCTTGTAATTTATAATGTTTCAAGCAGTTTCTCTTTACATGCCTTCTTCATAACTCCATATATAATTATCTTAAAGAACATCAGGAGGAAATATCAGAAAAAACAAAACATATTATGGATCTCTTGTGTGGTCCAGAGAGGATTGGGTCACAATACTATAGTACAGCTTTTTCTTGTATATGGCTTTGTATATTTTTATGTAATCATTTGAAAACCCACTAAACACAAACCTAATAAATGAATAACCAAAAGCCAATTAATTAAAAAAAAATACAGAATTAACATCTAAATATCAGGACTAGAGAAACTGCTTAGAGATGTACAATTGCACGAAAATAAAACCAAAATGTAAGAACATGTCTATGGATACTCTTCATCAGTAAAAAAACGTATTAAGGTTCAGGTGTTACGACAGTAGCAGCCAGAATATGGAATTATTGTAATATATTTCATCAAGGCAGTAAAATGGTGCAGGTATTCACACAAAGCTTATAGCTAAGATTTCTGTTTCCTTTGAAGCACCCACTGTAGCAGAAAGCACGCTGCCTGTTTTATGTGAAGGAGTTTTTTTTCTTTCTTGTCACTGTCATGGGTTCAGCAGCAGCAGTAATTTTCCTCTTTTTCGCAGTAGCTGGTGCAGCACTGTGTTTTTGGTTTTTGGCTTGGGAACAGTGCTGATAACACCAGTGTTTATAGTTATGGC
>JASSUY010026963.1:0-10619 GCA_032466535.1 Forpus xanthops | reverse complement strand
GAGAGGAGAGGAGAGGAGAGGAGAGGAGAGGAGAGGAGAGGAGAGGAGAGGAGAGGAGAGGAGAGGAGAGGAGAGGGAAAATGAAAAGAAAGGAAAGAAAAAGAAAGGAAGGGAGGGGAGGGGAAGGGAAGGGAAGGCAAGGCAAGGCAAGGCAAGGGAAGGCAAGGCAAGGCAAGGAAAAAAATGCACCCTGAAACAGTGTTTCACTGCTAACTGGAGCTACCCAAGCTCTGTTTTGTACTTGGATAACAGTTTCTCCCACTCCTGGAGCAGGATCACACTCAGAGCCTTTATTTCATTGCAAGTGGTATGTGAGCAACACAAGAGAGTCCTGCTTCTGTCTCTCCTAAAAAGCAAGGCTATTTAACAAGAGCCCTTCAACATCCTAACCCTTGCTCTAGGATGAGCCATTTTGAGCACTTCTGTTCAGACCTTCCATTTGTCTTAAATTCCTCTCCTCCTTAGGATTTTCTTTTGTTTTTCTTTCTTTCTTTTTTCTTTTATTTTTTCTTTCTTCTTTTTTTTTTTTTTTCCCCAAAGACACTGCACAGTCCAGAAATTCCCTGCTCCTTGTGTTGCATGTCTGGAATCCTAACAAGTCAAACCACAGGAGTAAAGCCAAAAATTTGAATGGAGACAATTAAATTCTTCAACACTTGCAAAAATTAAGGAGTAATAATTTATACTCACTTTAAAATCCACCCCATCTGTTAGTACATTTCTAACAATGCGATTTGTCACAGTAAAAAATAATTAAATGAAATGTATAAAAACGAGTCTCATACTGTTTTATACATGAAAAACATTTTATTATAATTAGTCACCTGAACAAAGGATGATGAAGCGATTGTAAATGGCAACTCTTACAGAATTTAAACACACAAGAAGGTGTAGCACAAGCAAAGTATTTTCTACACGAAGAGTTGATCCACACAGAAAATTTGAATGGGAAAACTGAGATTTATTTAGGTAATCCAATTGTTTTCGAGAAACAGAAAGTTTTGCAAAAGGAGAGCGGTTATGTACAGTGTTGGGGCCTGATTCATAGTCAATTAAAAGGCTCCTGCTGATTTCAGTGGCTTTCAACCAGCTTCCTCAGCGTGCCACTGTGCTGAAGAGCTCCCTCACTGAGCCAATAGAAGGAATCAATGGTCTTTTACACTGAGAGAAGAATAACCCACCCAGATTAAATTGATCTCACTGGCTCAACTATGTAAAAAGTTCACATTAAAGCTGTGCATTATCATATGAATAAACAAACCTTTCTAATGCTGCTATTGTTTTTGCCATTTCCACGTTATTTTGTTGCGTTTGGGGAGTTTGGTTTTGTTTTTTTGTTGAGGTTTTTTTCCACTTGACACTTGCAGACACACCTGCAGTATTTAATTTCTGAGCTAGAAAACAGAAAGCTCTTCGGTTCAGTGTAATACTTTCAGCTGTGAGGAGGGGTTTCTGTTTGTGAGCACAGATCAAGCAAGAAACTGCAAGAAGAAAAGGAACTTGAAAAATATAATGCCAAAGCCAGATATAATGAAAATCTATTGCAGGGGAGGGAGATGTGGTTTATGCCAATAGCAGAAACAGCAGTAAAAACAGGAAAACATAAAAAGAACACCCAGAGTGGGAATGACGAGGAGTCCCACTTCTAACCCGACTTTGCCAGAAGACTGTCCTTTTTGGGTCATTTAAGAGGAGACACTGGCAGTTACCAAACAACCTTCTCCAAAGGAGCAACTCTCTACAGCCTTCCCAAAGAAACAGACATAGAGACAAAGCCGTTTAGGGTCAGAATAGGTAATAATGTCTGTCCCTCTAATTTTAGAATGAATATCTAATATGCCTCAGATTACTTAAACCTCCTTCCTCCCCTTCCTGCAGCTATAGTCTCTCAAGTTTCCTTCTGCTTTTGGGCAATGAGGATCTTGTCTGCAATGTTAAAAAGACAAAATCCAAAGAACTTCTGTTTGATGAATTCCTGGAGGGATTTTTTTTTTCTTTATTTATGTCTCTCAAATGAAGAATTTAAGTTATGTAAATTTAAGTTGCCAACTTTATATTATGCTTGTGGTATGCTCTTTGTTTCTTTAATTAACTCTTACTCCTGTGATGTAGGAAAAGGACAAACTACAATAAACAAGAACCAAATTTTCCAGAAAGCAGCCCACTAAAAAAGCATTAGTGTTCTTGGCCATCCTTCTTTTTGCCTACTTATGCCCAAAATCTAGTTAATCGTTATTACCCACAGCTAAAAGCAGTGTAGCCCAGAACATCACTATATTGACCCTTAAGAAGAAAAAGAAAAAGTGACATTGTTCATAACTCAAACATCAGTACCATATTGCACTTCCAGCATTTAAAAATGAAAAGCAGAACAAAACAAAGCCTTCATTATTTAAGTTAAACAATGAAAATGTTATTGCCCTGCTTAGCTCCAGTGTCTTAGGACATCTTATTTCCTGTAGACTGATGGAGACTATGTTTTATAAGACACAGATACATGCAAAGCAAGGCCTCTTTAGATCAGCTCCAGGACTGCAGAATGCCCTGAAATGAATTAAAAAAAGAGAGATGTGCCAGCAAAACGTGAGAAAAAGCAGTTTTATTTCAGCGTCAAGGTAAGTTATGCGGAGGCAGTTTTAAAAGGCTGTTGTTTTCTTTGCTTTTCCTGTTACCTGGGAAATGCCCAGAATAAAGAAGAATCAAATGTGAAAATGCCTCAGCTTGTGCTAGCAAGCCAGAGAAATGTTGACAGGATTACAGAAGTTGCCCAGTTAATTCCTTCTTTGCTAATATCCACCCCAAGAACTTCACTTTAACTGGTAAACAATCAACAATTCAGGAAGCTAAACTCAGGAGCTGAATACCAAATATGAATGCTCTTCTTTCCTGCTGGAGCTTGCCCACCACCAGAGCTGCTCCTTTGGGCAGTAGGGATGGCTTTGGAGCCATCGTTCCTCTCAGCTGCACAGTAGCACCAAAGAGATGGCAGGCCAGGAGCGATGGCCGTTGACCCTACAACCTCCCCATAGGCAGGTGACCCTCCTCCTTCCCTTCTTCTAACAGGGCTTGGAAAGGGGAAAGGGATACTTTAACCCTGATTTTTTTAACTTACTTTCCTTTAAGGAGCAGGAATAGATCATCAGGTGTGTGTATGTGCACTTGTGAGAGGTTTATTTTCTACGCAACCCTGTGAGGTGAGGAGAGGGATGGATGTAAGAGGATGCAGCTGATGCGCTGTCCACATGAGCACTGTACTAAAACCAGGTGTGACAGTGCCCAGAGAGCTGTATCTCTCTCTTGTGTGGCTTGAATGTATATGCACGACTTGCAAATTATGACTCATTCCTTGGCATATTATAGATAATAAAATTGTGGTCCAATGTTTACCCACGTGAAGAAGCAGAAATTGCTGTGGTTTATCACAGAATCACAGAATGGTTTGGGTTGGAAGAGACCTGAAAGCTCATCCAGTTCCAACCTCCTGCTGTAGGCAGGGACACTTCCCACTAGGCCAAGGTGCTCAAAGCTCCATTCAACTGGCCCTGAACAATGCTGAGGATGGGGCAGTCACAGCTTCTCTCTTCAACCTGTGCCAGTGCCTCACTGCCCTCATAGTGAAGAAATTTTCCTAATATCTAATATTAATCTCCTTGCTGTCAGCTTAAAGCCACTCCTTCTTGGCCTCTCACTACATGTCCTTGTAAAAAGGCCCTCTCCAGACATTTTGTCTTACTTTTTCTTCTCCTTTGTCTTCAAAAAAATATCAAAACTAAGTAGAAAGTATAAATAAACCCACTTTTCTGAAACAAAAACAAATTCCAGTCTCCTGGCATTTCCCAGTGACTTGATGGCAACCATTGTGTATCCTTATAGCTTCCTTAAAAACATAATAAAAAAAAAAACTTACAACTCACAAAGCTGCCCCAATTCATTGCTATGCTCATTTGCATGTACATTTTATTCCCATTCTTCTACCCTTTCTCTGCGTCCTCTAGATGGTTAACTCCACAGGGAAGGGATTATATCTTTTCTTTTTCATACAGTTCTATGCATAATGCTCTCCTATGGTTCCTTTGGACACCACCATTATATAAATATAAATATTTACTACCATTGCTAGCACCTAGGAAGAATTATCCTGAATAGCTGTACAACCATAGTCACTAAAATTTTAAAGATCCTGGTCTGGCAAATGTATGTGAATTGCTGTTATATATTGATCCAAATGTGAGTGATACCTGTAAGACCTGCAGTCATCCAGGGTTAGTTGCTATAACTCATTTACTAGCACCATCAGGGCTTTACATCACTGCTAACTTATATACACAGTAGGTTATGTGCCCCATACTGCGTGAATTATTTTCTTCTTCACAGGACTCATCATTAACAGGGAGAGAAATTATAACCTCTGTCCAGGGAGCCTCTGCCTATGCAATTCTCCTCCCTTTCATTTGCAGAGTGGTACACTAAAACCTGGCAAGACAGACTATGCAAAGCCTTTCTGTAATAAAGGTATGGCACAAGGGACTACTTGTAAATGACTGATTTTCTCCTTTCTGCTCAGTTCCCAGCTATATATTATATATTATGGTCTGGTGTTACAGGGAGATTATACACTTGCCACATGGTAAAAGTTTTCATGACCACTGACTCCACTTTCCACAGTTAAATCTACCATTTTTCTAACACACACAAGCACACATGTCCTTTTCAAGTCAAGCTCAAATGAAATACAGCATCAAATAAAAATAATATTATGGCAGGTGCCTCAGTTCCAAATTGTTTTTCTTAGATCGATAGCAAGATTTTACTCCTGGAAAAAAAGTCTGTCTTGCCAGTAATTCTTTATTATGCAAGGTTTTTGGTAGAACAGTTGTATGAGCAGTGAGGGAATTTGCTCTTTCCTTTGATCTCTAAAATGGGTCCGTCTACTGAAGTGTAGCTACTCTTCAGTAGTAGAAAGAGAATCACAGAACCACAGAATGGTTTAGGTTGGAAAACACTTAAAGCTCATCCAGTTCCAACCCACCTGCCATGGGTAGGGACACATTCCACTAGACCAGGTTACTCAAAGCCCCATCCAGCCTGGCCTTGAACACTGCCAGGGATGGGGCAGCCACAGCTTCTTTGGGCAACCTGTGCCAATGTTTCACCACCCTTGTTGTAAAGAATTTCTTCCTTGCATCTAACCTGTATCTCCCCTGTTTAAATTAGGTGGCAATCTTTAGAGACAGCCACTTTCCTGCCTACCCCAAAACAGGGGCAGATTGCTTGTGCTTGGAGTGTCTTCTAGTTATGTTGCTGATTTGGTCTCTGTTGGGTGCTGTCCTGCAAAGCCCCAGGTTGGTGTTATCACACCAATAATCACAAACATGAATAGATGTGCTCTTGTCTATGCCATCTCAGTGGCTTTCTGACCACATGGCAGCCTCTGTTCCACAAAACAAACACAGGGTCTGGACCTGCTGCTAAAACAAAGGTCTCAGCTGGAGTGTTCACATGTCCTCAGGAAGCAAAGATCTTGGTGTAGTACATGGCTTCTCCGCAGTGGTATACCTGACCATAAGGAGAAGATGCAGAAGCTTATGCTCAGATTCCCTATGCTTGGCAGGGAACATCTGAGCCGCCTTTCTCTTTCCCAACCTTTAGATGGATGTGCATGAGCTGAGTGATCTGATGTTTCATCTCAATCAAGGGAGAAGAATGCATGTTTTGTAGGGAAAACGTCATTTAGGTGTATCACTTATGATGAGAGGAATCTGTTCTCAGACTGCTTCTCCTGTTCCCCCCAATATATCTGGGTAAATGCTACCTTGAGCTGGGACATACATTTCAGGGGGAAAGTGACTCTAACATCACAAACTTGCACTGTTTTTGTCATCTATTTCTGAATAGAGAACTATCCACCAACCCTGTAGAAGTGCTGTGAGATGAAGCAAACAGGAGTTGATTTACTCAAGCAACACAAGTTTCTTGACTTGTGCCAGTTGCTCTGCCCTTGTCCTCAGACTGCTTTTAAACCCTGCTTCCGGTTCTTCTATTTTCCACTGCTTCCCAGAAGAGATTTTCTTTCTCCTTCTCACAGTTCTCCTGTATTAGTACATGTACAGAGTGAGCCCCACACCATGAAGTTGTCTAGACTGCACATCAGATAGTGAGGCCATTCCAGGAGATATCCTTAAATGTGTATAAATCCAAAACAAGACTGAAAGCACAATTTTTGTAGCAAGTTAGATCTGCAGTTTGAGTCAGATGAAAATGAGTATTTTGAGTCAGATGAAAATTGTTGGCTCTAAAGTAGTGACCCAACTTCTTCATTTTGCCTAATGAGAAGATCTTATGTTTGATGGCTTGATCCGTATCTTTTGTTCAGCACACTCAGTAATAAGGTTTGGCTTTACCTTCTGTTAATGCAGATAATTGGTGTCTGTCGAGAGTCACTAAATATCACTTCACTTTACCATGAGGCTGAGCTCAGCTGCCTGCTTAATTTCTTAAAGCTGGTGGGACTTGGCTGTGCTACTTTATTAGCATTTCATTAGCATGGCTAGAAGACTGGTTTTGAACGTTTTTAACCTATCATTTGAGGGGATTATAAAACTATTTGGAAAATAAAGTCATCTTCTATTTTGATGGCAGAGGCCATGTCCTAACTAACCTTTGGCTGTGTGTTGTGAGGCTACCCAGGGTGGTGGTCTGATTCAGCACTGATGAGCATGTGCTGGGGCTCCTGTTGGTGCTGGGCATCATGGGTGGCAAAAATTGGCATCATACCCCAGGCTGGAGCCAGGATGCAGTAGGGTGGGTACACACTGTGTACAGGCATTTGGCAGCACTCCCAGGTCCCACAGTCTAGACGCAGCCAGTGGCTTAATTAACAGATGAATGAAAGTTTGGCTGAAACTTTTAAGTTCCTTGAGTACTTTTGTTGTTTGCTGGTACACTTTCCAGCCTCTGAAGATGAGCACCCATGCACTGACACACTCCAGCCTGACATGGCCCTCTAACATGGCTCATGGAGGGTCTCATTGATGGGGTTTGCAGCCTAATGAGATGTGTACAGGGTTACATCAGCTGCTTTGCTATATCTTACCTGGCCTCCACTGCAGGTCCTGTCAGTCCTGTGTCATACCTCCCAGCCCACATGGATGTCTTTGATGCTTTTTGACATCTAAAATGATGCTAGACACGTATTCAGAGACCTGAGTGAGTTACTACGACACATTACCCACCTCCCCACGTATGTGGACAGTAAGAGATTTCCTGCTCTTCGGAGACTTCAGTCTTCATGATGAATGTGGGAACCAGATCAATGTGATGTACAAATATTTAGCCTTTCCTTTTTACACATTAATGAATTGGTGCTATCAGACCAACCAGGAGCATCAGCTTTGGGTTAGGATTTACTTATGATGAGTATGCACTCTACAGAAACTAGCAGCGTCTGCTCCAAGGAAAATGCAGAACCTGGAGTAACAGAAGGAATCAGTGTTGACTGATAATCTTGAGATCATCACAGGAAACTCTTCCCAGGCACTAGAAAATGTCCAAGAGTGCACAAGTTTAACACTGAAAAGAAGAATATTTTGCCATGTCAAAATTAGTGGGGAACTACTAAAAACAGAGATGAAAGGATGGATAATATCAGGTTGTGAAAGTGCTTGCCAACAGAAACAAGAAAACTTTTTTTTCTGCAGTAAAAAACAGAGAACAAGCAGGAGAGAAACAAAAACGCCTGCAGACCTGGCTGGGTAGAGCTGGGTAAAAAGGCATTTCTCAAGATCATGGAAAATGATTTGCAGTATCTACACTTGCATGGAAAAGCAGTGTCTCCCGGGGTACCGCATTGTTGCCAAAGGTTGTTTTTCCTTCATCCTCCTTCTCTCTGTGTCCTCCTCAGTAAAGTTGTCTGCAGAGGAATGCTGGATTAAGTTAATTCCCCGGCCCAAGTGGCAAGGCACTCATCTCTCTCCAGTTCTGTGAGATGGAGCAGCAGCTTCTAGTCCTCTTACCAGATGTTAAACCTAGAAGCACTTGTGCTTTTAAATAAATATATTTTTAAAATGCAACCTGTATTTGTTCTTCATTTGTTGCTTTCCTTAAAAAGAAACACTTCATGTGGACAACAGAAAGAGCTTGGACAGTGGTTTCTTAATCAGTTTCTGTTTCTGTTCCCACTATACTAACACAGGGGTTTCTCCAAGGATATTCCAATAACAAAGGTTATCCACAGATATCCTTAAAAATCTTAAAGCTTTTCTAGTCTCAATATGTTTAATGAATGTCTCCTAAAAATACAAATCTGTACTGTCGTAGCTCCCTTCCACCTTACCAACACACAGATAACCAGGCAAAGAGAGAAGATTGTGTCATCCACTCCAAGATGGACTTGCAGAGGACTTTCCTGAATGTATTCCTTTTTGGGTTGGAGCAGATACTTACAACAAACAAACAAACAGTCAACTTCACACACATGATTTTTAACTTAGGGCTGTGGAAACCACTATATGCGGAGGATGTTGCTGTCTGTGCGAAAAGCAATGTCTCCTCTGGTTTTGTATGTGAAAATCAAACATAGATTTGTTAGAAATGAGACCAAAAAAAGAGGTTTTGTTTTAAAGAAAACACATCAATGAGCTGTACTTTGGTCAGAAGAGCAGCCATTTGATTTCTATGAATACTGCCCATTCAAAACCTGTAGTGAAGACTTCCTAGTTTGCCAGACATTTGGTGGACTCAGCCATGCCAAACTTGGCACATATTTAAGAGATATACAAACACAGTGGATTAGTGGTATTTATATTTCACCCTTCACCTCTCACGGGGGTCATGTTCTCAGAAGGTGACATCATTGTGAAACCTTACCCCGCTTAAGCCCCAAGCAACATGTCTCCTTATTTAAAGATCAGATTATCCCTTCTTCATTGTTTTGCATTTGATTTTGTTTCTTTTCTCCATTTTAGGGAAGGGCAGCTCACTATTTTGAAGAGGTGATGGAGCATGTCAGGATTTAAGAAGTGAAAGGGAAGAGATTGTTTTGGATTTTCTGCCTCTCCTTTGTGTGCTCTGAAGCTCAATATACTTAAAGTGGTGACTGCAGGTACATGGGCAGAAGAAAGCTTTTGTGCTCTTATAAACCCCACCGTTCGCTTGGACTATACCTCTATAGTCAGAAGACAGGAAACAAGTTCAAACAGTTTTTTAGCCACTTTCCATTTCAATAAGTGTTTATTAGCAATATTGCCAAGTCTCAGACACCAGCACTTTAAAGTGGCGATAAGGAGTTTGATGAACTCACAGATAGCACAATGCAAAGAGCAGTTACAACTATAGACCTCTCTTTTTTTGAAGAAAGCTAAAGGACTAAGTGTGACTCAGATCTGAGTTTATAATATTCCTCAAATGGTAGCTGGGTGTTAATACAGGGGAAACAAATGCAACCATATTGCTTCTCCCACTGATCTCTCTTCTAGATACTCTCTTATTTTACTAGCCCCAAACAACTTCTCAACTTCAGCAAGTTTGTAAACCCTACATAATGGTGGAAAAACTGTATTACTACCTATATTTCTATGTCAGCTTTAGCTGAAATAATTTGCAGAATGTGGAGAGCAAATCTGAAACTCACATCATGAATCAAAGGCATTTCTCATGTCTAGGCATTTTAGCAATTTTAAAAATATTGCTAATATCAATTAATTCTATTTTATATTAATGGATGTGACAAACACAGCAGATATAGTGATTTCAGGAGAAAACAGTTTCAAAGAAATATGGTAAAGCAAGTGACTTAGTGAGATATTGACAATTCTGAGGGGAACTTGTGTCATTGACCATATGGAGGTGACAAAGCATCAACTCAATGCACTGTTCAAAGATTAATATGAGAATAATGTCATCTTAAATGTCTGTTGAAAGCATGGGTTATAATTATGTGAATATTTTGGATACTGTCTTCTTACTAAAGGTGGGTACGTTCATGTCATGAATGTTTGATCAGAGTGGAATTGCTTCTGCCACACATCACTTTTACACTCACTTTCCAAGCACTGCAGTATATTTTTATTTTATTAATGCATTTGCAAAAAAAAAAAACAAAACAAAAAAACCCACCAAAAACCAAATCTCAAAATCATATATTTAACTATTCATTGGAAAAAAGCATAATTTAGGATGCATGACTATTTACCCAAAGAACTACAGACCAGTCAGTCTCACCTCTGTGCTGGCAAAATCTTGGAGCGAATTGTCCTGGAAGCCATGATGAGGCACATGAAAAACCACAAGGTGGTTGGTGACAGCCAGCATGGCTTCACTAGGGGGACATTCTGCCTGACCAATCTGGCGGCCTTCTATGATGGGGCTACAGAACTGATGGAAAGTGGTAGAGCAGTTGATGACATCTACCTGGACTTCTGCAAAGCGTTCAAAACTGTCCCACGCAACATCCTTGTCTTTAAATTGGAGAGAATCATAGAGTAGTTAGGGTTGGAAAGGACCTTAAGGACATCTAGTTCCAACTCCCCTGCCATCGGCAGGGATACCTCACACTAAACCATGCCACCCTAAGCTCTGTCCAACCTGGACTTGAACACCACCAGCAAAGGAGCATTCACAAC
>JASSUY010026962.1:9756-30848 GCA_032466535.1 Forpus xanthops | reverse complement strand
GGTGACGTGGGTGTGTGGTCTTGTGGTTGCAACAGGAGAATACAAGTATGACAGGAACTCTGACTCCACACCAGCTGTGCCATAGCTGTATGATTCTGGGCAGACCGGGCAAACTACAAAACCTTTGCTATTAATTTTGCCCATTCGTACTAGTTAAAATGCTGGGTTTGGAATCTGCCAAGAACCTCAATTAGCAGGCACTTGATTTGCTTGAGATTCTTGAAGAAGAGGTGCTCTGGGAGTTTAAAAAAAAAAACGTAATTATACACCTGGACTAATTTTGCTAATATTGCAGCATAGCTATGCAGAGCAAGATACTGTGTTCTCTTGCCCTGTCAAGAGTTAGGTGGTTTTGGCTTTTAAAGGCCAGAGTAGTGGTTAATTTTCAGTTTTTAAAAAATCAAATATGAAGTCATGTATCTGTACAGTGTATCAGTATAAACAATATTTATGATAATATTGAGTATATTTTTCTCAGTTCACAGTTGGTTTTTTACAAAGTCTAAGTCTGATGTTGCTGATGTCACAAGGTTTTTAAGGTGTGGTATGACTGCAAGAGCAGATTAGGCAGAATATTTGTTAATTATTAGTAATAATTTTCTATCTTTTTGCTCATCGACTTGGGAGCACTAACAAACAAATGAGGACATGTGTTTGTCTGAAGCAGCATGGACTGACAGAACAATGAATCAGTGGATGTGACATGCAGGAAATGTTCTTTTGAGGCTTTGTATTCAGAGATTTGACTTGCAAGACTGGCTCTCTGCCCCTGAAATCATTGTTGAAGAGATGAATTAAACTTGAGGTGAATTTAAGAGAGGGTAGTTTTAATGCAATGCAATAGGCCTACTAGGAAAATTAGGATGGGGAGGAGGTGGGAGTACAGCCTCCAAACACAAAAATCTGTCAGAGCTTTTTTTGTTTGGTTGGTTTTGTTTAGTTTATTTGGGTTTTTTAATTTTTTTTAATTCATGGATTATTCTGCTGAAATGGAAAAAAAAAAAGTACATTTCACCAAATGCTCATTTAGATATTACTTTGCCTAAAATAAGATGAAGGTAAAGGCCCTTGGCAGAGAAAGGATTAAATTTATGTTGTCTTTGCTAAATACAAATACTGTGTGCATGAGGAAAGGGTTGTTGATACAACGTATCACAGCCTGGTTGTAAAACATGTATTCTCCTTTTTGTCTGCTAGTTAAGGAGAAAAAGTGCTGACTGTCACATAGAATTGGACTCTAAGTTATGGAAGTCTTATATTCGTAGGAAGTCTGGCTTTTTTATGGGCTGCCATTTCTAATATCTGTTTTCACCATGTATAGCAATTGATAGCAATTTCGATTCAAAGGGCTTGCACACGATTACCTCTGTGACAAAAAGAACTACAGCTTCAATTAGTGGTCCAGACAGTGTAGGAGGCATAGTATATTATTGTGAGTAAACACAGCCTAAAGTGTACCCTGTTTTGCCTTGAGGAACTTAAAATACAGATGGACTGACAAGCCATGGGCAAGATAACAAGATGCTACAAGCAGTGGGTTGCTATAAAATACAGATGTGTTTGCAAGAATTAATTGTTTTGTTTGCTGGTTTGGTTTGGTTTGGTTTGTCTTTTCCAGGGCAGTCATTCTATTGCCACTCAGGAGTTCCAGACCAGGATAACAAGATTATGAGAGTGGGGATGTCAGAAAAAGCAAGTGTTGAAAAAGGTGAACTTTCCATTTTTCTCTCATTGCCTTGACAACAGCAGGGTCTTTTGCATTGTCTTGTCTAAATGAGTTAGATCAATATCAGTTCGTCAAAAGATCTGACAGTAGTCATAGAATCATAGAATAGTTAGGGTTGGAAAGGGCCTTAAGATCATCTAGTTCCAACCCCCTTGCCATAGGTGGGGACACCTCACACTAAAACATGTCACCCAAGGCCTGGCCTTGAACACTGCCAGAGATGGAGCATTCACATCCTCCCTGGGCAACCCATTCCAGTGCCTCACCACCGTTACAGTAAAGAACTTCTTTATATCCAATCTAATCTTTCCCTGTTTAAGTTTACCCTTTGTCCTCTCACTACAGTCCCTAATGAAGAGTCCATGCCCAGCATCCCTATAAGCCCCTCTTCAGATACTGGTAGTCATAAGAAAGTAGGAGACCTGTAACTTTCCAGACAAACTTGTCCAAAACTGACTTTCCCTGGGAAAATGTAGCATAAAAAATGGTGCGGATGACAGAGACCGGGCCAATGCCATGTAGGGTTTTTCATACCATCTTTCATGCTTATCAAGCAGTATCCTATTTGTTAAATGGACTTGATGAGATGATTCTGCAGTGCATATACTAGTTGGCTGGTAAAGCATATTAAAGAAATTGCTGCCAGTTATTCTCTATCAAATGAGAAAGTTGTTTTAATGGCATTTATGCAGGATTTACATTTTTGGGTTGAGTATAATTCCATGTTTTCCTTGCTAATAGGGATACTAAAATAGAAAGGCTGTATACGGCATTGGCAGGTGACACTGCAAACAATTTGAAAAATGGGAGTAGCTTTGAAAATTATGTAGTAAAATAATATTGAGAAAATATAATAAAATTAATGAAGAAAGCATCAAATTGTGCACATAGGAAGTCAGATGCTCATTCTGTAGGGAGAAAAATGCATTAAAATTGCTAAGGCCTCTGGTAGATTGTGATGCAAATAGCAGGCAACATGATCTTTTAAAAATATTGCAGGTAGGAATATTTAAGTAGAGGTATCATTTGTATCAGATGTCAAGTAATCCTCCACTCTATTAAATGCTTTTACAGTTTCATCTGAACTGTTGGTTTCTGTTATAAGCCTTAAGTAGCTAGACCACAGGTAGTGTAACCATTAGGAAAGGCTTTGTTAACTTAAAAGTAGTGTGGTGGAAATGATTGCCAGGTTGTGGAGCTCCTGGAAATCTTCGTTAGTTAGGTGTGAGTTGACTGCACCTGAAGATAAAAGGTGGAGGCAGCCCAATTGAAATCTCTAACCTTTCAGCCCTGTTTTCTGTGATTCTGTATATCATTTATTTACACATATGAACCCCCTGGTTTTGGGTTCTTTTATTATCCATTGTGCACACTTAGCATGGAGGTTTATCATTCTAGTGGGATGTAAAGTGAGAGTTCTGTGTGCATTGCCAGAAGACACTGGTATTTTTATTTTTGATAGTAACATTGCCTGAGAATCTTTTGGGAATTGAGTAACTACATGCCTTGGACAGCATATAAATTTACTGACTTAATTTTACAAGCTAGGTGTATTTAATACGCAGCCAGGTTCATTATGGTTCACCATGTTCATTTACAATTTATGTTACATCTAAGAATTTGCTAAGGGTCTCCTCCATGGCCTCAGTCTATTGACAATCACCACACTGCTCAGGTGTGATGTTAGTTTGGGAGAAGTTGGAAGTGAACCAAAATCAAGTCTAAAGTTGGTAATTTTACACGTCTTGGATCATCCTGGGAAATGTACGTAATTTCAAAAAACTGCTTAAACAATGGGTAGCTTTTGAGATATTGTCACATGATAACTCTAAGGTCAACCAAGAAACTCAAGCAAAGATCTTTGTAGAGAAAGAATACAAGGAAGGACAAAATGTGAAAATCTGTTTGTATATCTGAACTGTATCTCTAGAAATCTGTCTTTTGCCAGTGAAAGGCAACTGCTAAGAAAGAGTGTTTAACAATGTCATTTTCCCCCTTTAAGCAGTAGTTGGTGTAGCACTGTGTTTCGGATTTTCGGCTTGGGAACAGTGCTGAGACCAGCTACTGCTTAAAGGGGAAAAATGACTGCTGCTGCTGAACCCATGACAAACAAAAAGCCAAAAATTGTTCTCTAATTGTTTGTCAGATTTTCAGGTGGAGTTACTCCAGCCACTGTCATTGGGTCTACTGTATTCTCCCAGTCTTCTGTATAATCCAGGCTAGGAATTATAGATTTTATAGTCATTGTTTCAATGACCTGCTTATCCCCTAATAATTACCTGCAAGTATGCTGGTACCTATTGAGGTTTTTTAAAAAAGTGCATAGGGATGACCCGAGCAAAGACCTTTGGACTGCTTTCATTCAGGTTACAAGGTAATATTTCATTGCATTAAGTCCATTGTTAAGAAGCTCAGAATGACACCATTTCCTAGGGTTTAAATGACTAATTATAAGTTTTGGTTGAGATATAACATTAAATACTTGTTGCAGTGTGGTCATCTTTAATTTAGCTAACTGAAACTGTAATAGACTGCTGTGTAAGGCAGGACATGCCTAACTAGCAAAAGTGGAAATGCAACTGGTGTGCAGCTCTTCAGCAAGAGGTAAGCCAAAACCTAATCCTTAAATCACACTTAAGTGATATTTGTAAAACGTTTCTATACCACTGGATTTTTTCCCTTTTTCATTGTAAGATGTGAAGACTTTTTGAGTGGGATTTGTGTTGCTCTGTTCCTCATGCTTTTTGCTTTTATAATATCCTATACATATTTAAAATGTCATACTTCTTCATCTTTATCACTGCTGAAACTTTGGTAGAACTGAGTAAACAACCATATTATGAACAAAGCTGCCTTTTGATCCAAGCTGTCGTTAGCTGTTTTCCCTGGATGTTAGCAAAAATAAATTAAATTCACAGATCAGCTAAATATTCCTTCCCAGTTCAGAATTGGAAGACTTTCTATTGTTGTCCCAAAATGGGTGGATAAAGGCACCTCCAAACTTACCTCCCCCTTCTTTTGTCCTGGATGTAGTATGTTGGAGAGGTGTTCTGGAGGTGCTCACTTTTTATAGCTTATGATGGTTCCTGGAATCTCTGGCATGTATAAATGGCGATGGTAGGAGTATCTGCCATAGCTATTGCTTCTCTCTGCTGCCTATCTGAAGTTCAGGATCACATAATAAAAGGGACACTCCTGTGGGGCCAGTACTCTTGGTTGTAACTGAATTTAGTATGTTCTTCCACTAGATTACAGGACACTGTAGAACTGTGCCAGGGACCTGGGATCCTGCACTTACGCCTGGTACAGTGCAGTAGTATCCTAAATTTCCATATTGAAAGCTAAGCAGGGGAAAATCAATGAAGACACCTTTCATAGTTTATTGAGGCATATTAAAGAGTGCAAAACACAGGAACAGAATGTCATTTCCTGTGCGGTTAATTTCTAACAGGGGAAAAGAAACACAAAACAATGAAAGTTGACAGGTATCTTTTAGTTCCTTTTTTTTTTTATTTGGTCAGCAAGAATTTCTAAATCAAGGAATACCACTATCAAAGCAAGTATTTTACTTATTCTTTATTATTATTTTAATACACAAATTGTTATGGTTCTGGTCATGGGTTTTATAGCTATCCAAGCAAAACTTTGGACAAGTGAATAAGCACGTCTTTATGAATATATAAATGGAGAGCAGCAGTGAGGAGCTGGATAAAAGAAACAGTTCTGAGAATAAGCAAGTCTGAAGCCACAAAAGTCATAGCTGTGCTGATGAAGTAATGGTTTACCCCCCTGAGGACATTACCTTATACTGAAAGAGGATTGTGTGCTGCTAATGGCTGTTGTAAGAACAACCTTTATGAGAGGTGGGGCTTGGCCAAGCTGTGGAACAAAATCTCTGGTGTTGGGACCTCTGATATAGCATTTATTCTGCATCTCTGGTGGACTTGCTTTTACCCTACTTAAGGCCCTGACACTGATGCTTGCAGTGACTGAGACATTACAACATGTTTCTCCCCTGCAATAGCTGGCACTGGTGGTTGTGAGGAATATTCCAAAATAGTTTTCTATGACACAAACAAAGCTCCTTTTCCCTACATTGTATTTTAACTAGCATTATTTTTTATCCCCACTCTTCCACCCCTACAAAGGCACCTAGCCAAAACTAAGTAGGGGAGGGGGGAGATGTTTTTGTTTTCTGGGAGCTTTATTTTATACAGTTGTTAGTATTTTTCAGTGTTAAAAGCTAATTTGAGTTTCCTGGCAGGTGCCATTCAAACACAATATTAAATCACACTGGAATATCTGATCCAGAGTGCACCATTCTACAGCTTAGCCACTGAGGTACTACACCAGAAAGTCTATATTGCAGAGATAGTGGTGACTTTTCAACAAGCAGTAGTTAGTTTGGTTGAATAGTTCTTACCAGCCTGCCCAAGAGAAAATATCATTAACCATTAAAATAACAATATTTCATGCTAGCAAAGACATTTTCAAATATCAAGAAGTTACTTAACTATCAATTATGCTTCATTAAGTGGTTCTTGATGAATTCATCATCTAAATTAAGCTTCACTAAGTGATTCTTGCAGTATCATTTATAAATGTTATAATTATTTCTCTCTTAAATACAGGGAAACTGAGGTAGACAATTTAGGTGGTTTGCTAATGGCCATGTACAGCATTTAGTCTATAACCAAAATTGAAGGCTAGGCTCCCAGTGCTTCTCTTCTGGTTTTAAAACCACTAGCCCTGATTTGATACCTGTTTAAAGAAAAACCAGCAAATAAAAAGCCAACACATTTCCCCCTTTTCCCACCCCCCAGAAAAACACAACCACACAAAACCTTACATCTTGTCTTACAAAATCTTCAATTTGCATGTATGGCTACCCAAACAATGTCTGGAAATGATTCATTTTAAATAAATTTATTTTACAAGAGGGATTGGTCCTTGATAGAAATTAAACAAGAAACTTCTGGTTTTTAGACTGTTTTATTAGTCATGGTTTTGCCATCTGTGGTGTCTATGATGTATGTTTTACAACTGTTCCTTAGGCTAAAAATGCAACGTTTTCTGTCAGGAACATCTTTGTAAAGTATGCATTTTAACCTTTCACCATTCATGACAGTAATACATCCAGTTTATTTCAAGATTTTGACAATCCTAGTGATGAGATAAAAACACCCACCATAGAACTTGCCCCTACTTTAATTGAATGACCTGCAGAACTGGTAGTATAAACTAGATGAAAAATAGCATCCTCAATTTGATTTCCCTTACCTCCTCTTTCAGACTTAGAGCTTGCTGTAAAAAGTGGCAGGACTGAACTTGTACAAGCAGGTTGATGCCTTGCTAAGTATGGCTGATGAGCACAGGTAAAAGGATGAATAAAGTGTTTCTCTAGGTCTTGCATAACTGCATCAGACCCATTGGTATGTGCTTCCCCCAGTCCCTGAGCAAACTGGGGCAAAGGAAGAAAGCTGTGACTCTCTTAAAGCTCAGCCAACAGTGTTAGTATTGCCTTTTGTATGTGATTTTTGTCTTCAAGAATGAAGAAATTTAATCCTTCATTTAAAAGCAAAATTTAAACCATAAATAAAGGCTGTTTCTGTCCTTACCTAGTGACTAATACTGTTCTCTGGAGCAGTGGTAAGAAGCAGGCTTTCAAAGTCAAGTCATTTCAACTTGAGCATTATTAAGTATGTAGGAATCAGATTCTGTCATCAAATTATCATGTCTTAGAGGCCACCACAGTTGCAAACAAGAGATGCTAGCTTGTGATATGTTGCTAGGTTTCATTGCTGCTGTTTAGTTGGACTATGGAAGAGGCTGCAGTGAATGAAGAGAATAGGCATGTCAGTACCTGTAGCAAATTATTATCCATACAATTATTTGTGTAAGACAAATACTTAGTATTGTTTAGAAAATAATCTATAAGATTATATTGTTGCACAATGGATAATATGTGAGTTGGAGCTTACTTTACTTCTTGACAAAGCAAAGACTGTGGTGGTGCTCTTGTTCAGATAATACATAACCATGATAGTAATGACTTTGTTTTGAAGGGCAGAAAACTAGTAGTTGCTTATTTGCTTACAGCAAACTTTCTTAAACTCTTTTTCTATTGCATACCTGATAATGTAACACATTGCACTAATTCAGCCCTTCTGCAGTACATTGGTAGGTTAAACACTGCAGCTATCTGTAAGCTGTCTTCCTTCCTTTCCTGAGATAACTCCGGTTCTCTTTTGGAAGAGTAATGGCTTTCTCTCTAGTGTGACAGAAGTTAGTTTTGCTCACAGTGTTCTTGTACATGTATATTCCACTGCTTGCTGTAAAGGATTGTATGCTGAATGCCTCTGAAGTGGTGATTTATGGAGAAGCCCTTGCTGGGGCAGCATGTACAGCCCTCTCTGCCTCCATATAAAGGGGCACTGGCGCTCAGCCTTTCCCTTTCCTTTCATGACCAGAGCTGCCATTCGAATCTTCCCATGTTGCCTGAAGCTAAACAACTGTTTACATGTAAATACTTTACACACTGTTAATTAATGGAGTGGGGAGGGAGGGCATGGGGAACAGGATGGGGACTAGTTTTCTACTAAGTGGAAAGGTATTTTAGTTTTCTTGGAGCCCTAAGGTGTTTTATTTGATGCTCTACAGTGTTGACATCTCCAGATTTCAAACATTGCCCTTCTTACCATGGTATTTTGCTTCAATGCTGATTGTGAAGTATATCTGGAAAAGTGTATAACTTTGAAAAACCCTGTCTGAAACAAAATTAAATATTTGCAGGCTTTAATGAAAGATCTTGATTGCTGCAGCCTTCCCTGCAAAACGTATGCCCCATATTTGAAAGATGGGATTTTTATAAGGAGAATCTCATGTGTGCTTCCTCTTGAGGTGTGAATCTTGTTTCAAATGGGGTGCTTATGCTATTAGGTATTGTAGCTACTAAGCAAGTTTTGAGTATGAAAGTTGGTAGTTCATAAGACCAGGGAGGGGAGAAAGAAGGAAGGGGCGGGCAGGAAATCCAAGAGATTGAACTGCAAGCTCTCACATGAGGAATCAACAGCTGAGCTTCACACAGCCTCCTCAACTGTCAGTAACAGCAAGCCTTTCAGGTACAGCTTGTAGTGGGTAACTGGTGTCACAGCCAGACACTACTGTGGTAACTGCCATGTCTGCCTGTCCCCAGGCGGCAGACCCGGTGGTCACCCCTATAGCCATTCCTCCTCCTGTGCTTGGATCCCAGCAGGCACACGTATTCCATTAAGTAGTGTGTCTTGGGGGTTTTACTCTTGCTTCATTCTGTGCTCAAACAGAATCAGCATGGCTGTAAGTTGATGGTCTCAGATCCTAGGTCTAACCACCTCTGTAGGGCTTGATGACCTTAGGTCTTAATATGTGCCTGCTGTGGTCCTAATAGTGATGGTTCTCACTTGTTCATGTTTGTCAGCACTTGTTTTCAATGAATGGAAGGACAAGCTGAAAACCACATAAATTACTAGTATCCTTCTGTGTGAATATATCCCAGATGTAATGCTTGTATATAAATATGGCCCCTTTAAACATTGTAAAAAGGCATTTAGCAGACTTCAGGTCGTCTGACTTGTATAGCTAAGAATGAAAACAGAGAATATTAAAGATGTGTGACGTTTCCTCACATCTGATATCAAACGTTATTACTGCAGTAAGTAAAAAGCCTGCATAGTTGCAAGTTTTCTATTTGAAAGGAACAAAATGTTTTCCAGACACAAGTGGCAAAGCTTTATACTTCCTTAAGGTTTCTGAGGTAATGCTTTGTGCTTTGGGAAGCATAATGTTCTCCTAGAATGCAGTGCAGACTTCAGCAACAGAGCAGCTGGGACCAAGCCAGGAATACTGAAATCTATAAGGGATGTAAGAGTTCTAGGGAAAAACAAATGGAGAAAAGAAAATGGCAAACTGCACTTTTTCAGCCACCCTGCTGTTTTTAATTGTGTAATATTTTGAAGCAACCTGAAGAACTGTCTTTGTTTTCTGTGCTTCCATAGAATCTGACAGTTCATCTTCAAAGACTGTTGGATGTCCGGTGCTGCTCTGATGTTAGGTGAAATCATGCTGCTTTCAACACTTGTACTCCACTTTACACAGGTATCCCTCTTACAACACTGTATGGTTTAGACGACTTGAGTATGCTTCAGTTAGAAGCTGCGGAAGATGTTTCATAAGCCTCAAGAAGAGGGTGCTTTGCCTTCAAGAGACAAAATAGGCTTGGTTCACTGACCTTTCCTTTTCATCAGAAGCTGAACGTTTAGGTCTTAAAATGAAGTTTCAGTCAGTTTTTCTAGCATGCTTCTGTCAATGCTGTATTTAATTGATGATGTTGAACTACATTGTTGTGAACAAATAAGCTGCTAGAGGACTTGAGGGAAATCTTGACAGATCCTAGCTTCTTTCTATTTTAGAAGAAATTAAGCAGCTGGTGTTTTCCATGCAGCTAAAACTAGGCTTTTACAAATCTCTTTACAGTGTAATTTGCAGGCAGAAGGAGGTGATCCTGCCCCTCTACTCTGCTCTTGTGAGACCTCACTTGAAATACTGTGTGCAGTTCTGGTGTCCTCAACACAAAAAGGACATGGAACTGTTGGAACAAGTCCAGAGGAGGGCTACGAGGATGATCAGGGGACTGGAGCACCTCCCGTGTGAAGATAGAATGAGAGTTGGGGCTGTTCATCCTGGAGAAGATAAAGCTGCGTGGAGACCTCATAGCAGCCTTCCAGTATCTGAAGTGGGCCTATAGGGATGCTGGGGAGGGACTCTTCATGAGCGACTGTAGTGATAAGACAAGGGGTAATGGGTTCAAACTTAAACAGGGGAAGTTTAGATTGGATCTGAGGAAGAAATTCTTTACCGTGAGGGTGGTGAGGCACTGGAATGGGTTGCCCAGGGAAGCTGTAAATGCTCCATCACTGGCAGTGTTCAAGGCCAGGTTGGGAAGAGCTTTGGGTGGCATGGTTTAGTGTGAGGTGTCCCTGCCCATGGAAACGGTTGGAACTAGATGATCTTAAGGTCCTTTCCAACCCTAACTATTCTATGATTCTGTGAATTTTAATTTTACAAAAAAGGAATAAATTGGTGGCATGATTCTGATTTTTGCTGGTAAAGCCAGGCTTGCAGGACCAAACTGAATCAAACTAACTTTTCTTCTAAATAGCTGCTTGAAAGTCCAGATTATGAAATAGTATGTGGTAGCATTTAAGTGTCTCAGAAATACTTTGAGATAGCAGCAGCTGGTGCTGATGCCCTTAAATCGGTCGGGTTGAGGTTGCTCTGTTGGAGGCCTTGAAGAGCTGTTAGTCCTTTCAGTCTGACTGGATTAACTTGGATCACTGTGAAAATCACCCTTGAAAGGGAAAAAAGCAACAATATATTGTGGTTAAACTCTAAAGCTTAATTGCTTCAACAGATCTAGTTATAAATGCAGGTTCCTTCTTCCTCCATTGCTTTTGAAGATTGTAGGACTGAGCAGTTGAAGACTAAGAGCAAAGCCTGTATTTTAATCCTGGATGGCTGTGAGCATTTTTTTTATGGCTCATGTATTACAGCTGAGCTGGTTTTCTTAATGATTTGAGCATAAGGTTGGAGGATGCCACTTGCACAAAGCTGTAACTTACCTAGCCATCACTGCATGTTTATGGATAGGAATTCTTTCAATCCACTGATTTGTAAGGAGCTGCAAATAGTAAAGACTGTGTAATGAATGATGTTTGCTCAAAGCTTACTTTTAGTTGAATGTGTATTGAAAGAAGTAAACTAAAGAGGGATTATCAAGTACTGACTGTTGTGGTCTTAAAACGTGTAAAAGCAGAAGCTGTGACACTTTAACCCTGATTCAGAATAACAGGAAGTCTTTGCAGCTGGTTACACAGTGGGATGTTACTCTGTGCCCTCCATTTAGGTATTAGGTGGCCACTTAGGCTTATGCCCCTAGAAGCAGTGAGGCAGAAGGGGGTGAGTGTGCAGTCTTTGTTATCTTATTACATTACTTTTAAGGAAATAAAAGGCAAAAGAATGTGTGAAAGCCACCTCAAGTACATCTCTAATGATCTTTTGTAGCTTCACAACTTTTCTGGGGCAGGCAAACAAAGCCATCCCCTCCTGCCATTATGTCTGCCCTCAGTTGGAAAGCACTGGCTGGCCTACCACCCTCTGAGAGAGACCTGAAGTCCTAGTAGTCAAGAGGATGGTTGGGTAAAAGGCCAGAAACATTAGCGTGGAAAACTGATTGCCCTCCTCTCTGCAGACAAATGTGTGCACATATGTGTGTGTTGGACACTACCTGTTATAAAATAGACTTTGGCATTGTTCATTTTTTAGATTTCTATTTTTATTAATATAGTAATATAAATGTTAATAGCTATTATAAATATTAATATTTTTATATTGATATTTTATTCCTATTTTAGTTACATTTAAAAAAAGATACATATATTATCTACATGTCTTAAAAGCATATTCTATGCTTTAGAATTAAAGGTATTTTACATATTGGGGCAGGAGTGAGTGCTTGCTTGTTCTCTCCGCCAACCTTAGTGCTGATAGTATATTTTCACAAGTTTTAATGAAGGCAGGAAAGTTTTGGTGTCTGTAGAGTATCTCAATAAAAGCTAACAATATGTAGCTTTGGTTTAGTTGATGGAAGCAGGGAAATGAAAACTCGTGTCTCAGCTGAAGGAAGTACAAAAGCAAGCAATGATAGTATGGACAATGGAAAAGTTTTAGGTATTTTCATTTCAACTAGCCAATGTTAATGATATTAGGAAATCTTGAGAATCTTATTATAGCTAAGTTCTGATTTGATTCTACTTGTGCAATAACATTCTGTATAAGAAGACTCGGAACATAATTTTCATCACCCTCTTTGCTTCTGTGTCTTGGAAAATAATTGCCATTTGTTTTAGGAAAGAGTTATCAACTTCACTTTGTTCTCTTTCTCACATCACAGAACAATCCTTGCATTTGTTTTGACTTGTGGAAAATATATCTCTGGCCAATCCTGTGTTTCCAGTAGAAGATTTTGGAGGCAGTTTGGTTTGCATAAGGACCATAGAAATTTGATCAGTGTTTAAATCACTGCAATAAAAAAAAAAAAAAAAAGAAGCCTAATACTGGTACTTGCATATGAACCTCACATGTACTGATTCATTGTCTTTTCTCCAAGTAGTACGTCTATTTAAACATCTTTCCAAAAATGAGGTCTTTGATATTTAATGTTATTAATTATACTTCTCCAAGTGCAAATTAGAATCAACTAGGTTGGAAAAGACCTTTAAGATCATCAAGTCCAACCAATACCTAGGACTGCCAAGTCCACCATGAAGCCATATCACAATAATTTATTTAGAGAACTCTTTCATGAAAAAAAGATAGAAATTAATGTAATATAGGTAGTGATTGTTTTGATTAAGTACTTTGAGTTAATTCTAGTGAAGGTGTAATTGGTTTTGGGACGGTGGTGAACTCAGAATGGGAGCTCATACCCTGAGCTTAGCTCTAAAGAGGAAGAAAGCATGTATTCATAACTGCATATAATATGTGTGGTTTACGTGAACGCTAATTATGGAATGTGTTTGTGAAAACCCCATCTCTCTATACATAAGTAGATGAATTCTCACTGTCTGAAGCATTCTCATTCTTCACCTCTTTGAATTCAAAACAGTAATCCTTATGCTGTAAGTTGTGTTTGATAGGAGACCTGATATGTGACCTCTGTGAAAACACAGTGTGACCTGGAAAATTTTATAAATTTGACACTTCTTCTGTTTCAGTCAGATGAAATAAATTATATATCCTTCACCTTCTGAGTTATGAGCCAATTTTAAGAGTTCACTTTTGGTTTTGTATTTTTTTTTTTTAAACGTTGCCTAATACTGTAATTTCAAATCTGGCCTTTTTAAAAACTAGGGTCAATATCTTATTGTAAAGCTTGGCTTGGGACTGGTGTTTATTGCCTGACCTTACAAGTGCTATGTAACATCAAGTCATGGTTGTTTATCTGCAAAAAGTGGCATAGTTATGGCAACCCAGGCAGGACCTAGCAAGCAAATGTAACTGCATTTCTTGTTTCTCCTTTGTAGGAAGGTGCCGTGCTTATTAGCTGGGCGGTGTTCTTCATACAAGGAGTGTCAGATAGAGACTATATCTTAAAAGCGATTTCTTCAAATAGGTTGTTAGCTCATCACCACCATGGCATTCATGTACTGTTAGAATGATAAAAGCTAACCCAGCTTCACTCCTTCGTACTGCCTTCAGAGTGTTTTTTTCTTGTAGTTTCTTAGAAGTTATTTAACATACATACACCTGAGGAGGAGAGGTCACCAAAGGAAACCTGGTTTTGGTCTCTTCCAGTTCTTCAGCTGGGTTTCAGGCAGTCACTGTCTCTTCCCAAGGTAAAGGGGATCTCTTTCTTCTGGAGAATCTGAAGTCTCTGCGGCTTGAAATGCCAGGCAAAGGACTCTCAGGAATAATGGTACATGCCTCTCTGTCCTGCTGCTTCCAGTAACAAAAAGGGGAGAAGTATCTGACACTGATAGACTCTGCTGTAATGTCCTCAGAGGAACTGAGAAGAATCAGCAATTGTTGTAGTGACCTTTGGACAGGAATGCATTTGATGTTCATCTGTGAACAGGACCCAAAGCATACTGCAGTGTTCTGGAGCAGTATATCCACATAACATTATGGATATTAACATACTATAATAATTCTGAAAGATGCATGGTACTGGTGTGAAGTAACAAGTACCATATAGGTACAGAACAGCAAATCAGAAATTGACTCCTTTTCTTCCTTCTGGTTTTGTGATTGATGTCAACTTTTTCCTCTATGAAGCAGGAGAGCAGATGATGCTGTTTCTGCCCTTGTTCTGCCTTCACAAGGAAGCTTTATCCTTCACAGGTTAATGGTGTTGAGCAGAGGCAGGTTGCAAGTAGATATGCTGTGGGGAAACAGACAAACAAACAGATCCACTCTTTCCCTTATAAAATTCTGTTCCTCTGAAGTTCATTTCCCTAAGTCTTCCTTCAGTGAAAGGGCCGTAGGCTCTTACCTTCTGCAGAGCCATAGGTAGGATGTTGTATAGCTGCTCTTTTCAGTATTACAACAAAACTCTAAAATACGAAAGGCTTAAAAAAAACAAAGAAGACGAGCATGAGATTTTGACGGTTTATCTTCATTCTAATGTGCCATTTAAAATTGAGTGGCTTTCACACTGGCATATTAAGCTCCAAACATTCTCTTCCATAGATTACATGAAGAAAAGTACAATAACACTTACTGGTTTATCTCATTATTAGTTTATATATTTTCTGTCTGAAGTACTTGTGGAAGAGACTTTTTTCCATCTCTTCCAAGAGGAGGTTACTGTCAGTAATCCTTTGCTGTAATTGACAGAATCTCTGTGCCCGTTCATTATTGGTCTGCATACAAAGATCTGTGACAACTTGCCTTCAGTATTTGGTTCCCCAAATTATACAATGTTGAACTTGCCACCTAGTTACCTGGAGAGGTGAAGAGAATGTAGGATTCTGCTGCAGAAACGTTGATTAGAGTTTGCAGTATGTTGTTTTGTTTTGTTTTTAACTAATGCTTGCTTATGGATGATCCATTGTGACACGTTGTGACCTTCCTTAGGTGGAGTCAATAAACAGTAGCATGAACTACTTGTTAAATCCTCACTGGTCTGAAACAAATGTGCCATTCATTCTCTTCAGTTAGTCATGGCTAGCATGACAGTGGAGGGCTTTCACTCCTGTTTATATGTCCATGCCTCGTACACAACTGCTGAACAGTGGTGCACCAACTGCAGTAAATTGTCATTGATTTATAGTCCTGGCACCACCATCAAATATATCAATTTTAGCAAGTGCTGCACTTAAAATGCCATTTATTATGCTAATGAACTTTTAACCTGGTAATGAAGTTGCTGCAAACACCAGGCTTATCTCCTAGCTTCTCTTACATACATTAAAGAAGCTTCTTTAATGTTTAAAAATAATGTATAAATTAGTTTGTTGTGTCTAAACTTCAGTTTCCTATTTCATGACCAGCTTTTGACATATCTCTGTATTCATGAGTGCCATTTAATGCTCTGTTGAGCACTGTTACAGTACCAGCATCATCTAAAAACACAGATCATTCAGCAGTAGCATCCAGAACCTATTCATATTTCACTGAAGCCAGGCACTTCCTGGCTTGTTCTTGTTGCCAGTTGTATATGATGCTTTTGACTTCTAGATTACACCTGTTGATATTTGTATTTGAGTGGTGCCTAAAAGAACACCTAATCTAGCAAATGTTGAAGAAAAAAATCAGAATAGTAATAAAACAATCTTTCTCATCTCATTTTCAGTTCCTGAGATGTTTGTGCATGTTTCTTGTTCTTGCTTATTGCATTTTCCATGCTCCTCCAGAACCTCCCCACCATTATTTCACACAGAGTCAGCAAGATTAAAATATAAAAATCAGCTTTTTCTGGTTTTATTACTATTTTTCTCAGGACCTGATAAATAAACAAATGAAAACTTTATCAGTCTCCTTTACAACTATTAACATTCAAATTAATTCTTTGAGTATTTAAGCAAAATGCTTGGGACTAGTCTGTGGAAATACCTTGCAGCAATTAAGATGAGTCATGACCTATTTAAATGATTTCCTACTTCATTTCACATAGTCCTGACTCTCATGACATCTCCAACTGTGACATCTCCATCACTATTTCCGTTTAGCATCAGCCAAGAATTTGGGAGTTTATTGTAATGGAATAGCTAAAGCAGACTTTATCTATGCGATTCTTACCGCCATTAAGTCCACTGGTGTCACGTTCCTGGTATGCTTAGAGGCACTCCATGTAAAGCGGATCTTTTATAATAATTGGGGCAGAAGAAGAACAATATGCATACTGTGGTCTTACAAAGACCCCTTTCATTGGACTGTAACATTGTACATTTTCCTGTGCCCAAAGGGTTAAAAATAGCTGGTTTGTACCCCAGTAATTTTTTTAACAACAAATTTCTGATAGCTCCATTTTAGTGTAAAAGCTCTTAAACCAAAAAAAACATGACACTTTGTCAAGCTGGATTTTGTTTTGTTTTTCAACTAGAGTATTTTTAACAGAGTAGGCAAAATTGGCCAACTGAATGTTCCAGAATTTGCATTCATGCTTTGCATATAACAGGCTTTTTGTTTCTTTTGCACGTATCTTGGCATTCTCTCTCTTATTCATTCCTTTTGTTTTTCTCCATTTCTTTCATTGCTTACAGCCATTTGACACCTGTTTATTTCCAGAATCTGCAGAAATTCTAGGCCAAAATGTTATCTCTTTTTTCTTTTTTTTGACATTAGTGTTATAAGCATTTATTCCTTTTTGTTACACTCAAGTTGAAAAGATGTTTTTGGCTTTCTGCTGGATTCTGTAGCATTAAAGTGCTGCAGTAGAAGTGTATAAGGTTGAAGGTTCTCCTGGTGCTCTGGGTATGCTGTGGGGAGAGACCATGCAGCACTACATGAATTCACCTTGAGGGACTTCAGTAGTCTTACACTGCAATTTGGGATGCTTTTGGGGAATGTCTCCCTGGGCCTGGCCAGCTGCCATTTTCCTTTATTTCTTTGGGGACAGACAGATATCACACCTTGGAAATAGCATGCTTTTTTTTTTTTTTTCCTGAGAGGTTACCAAAAAAAGTGTCTGTTTTTCCTTCAACTGTGAAACTTTCTCTTCCTTCTCTCCACTTTGAATTGCTGGGGACCTGCATGACTGGAGGGAAAGAGTCAAATGCTTTGAACGATGTACCAGACCAGCTTGCTTACAGTGTTTTTTCTAGAAGAAAGTATAAATTATTCTAGTGAAGCTCATTTTCTGTTTGCAATGATTTTTGTTTCATCTTTCTATAGAGTGTTTTAATTAGAACACTGATTTCACATACCTGCTACTGCTGCAGATATAAACACTGAGGAAGAAAGGATTATTAACTGATCTGGAAATGATTTTTGTGGGAAGGTATCCAATTCTTGGGTGTGAAGGGGTTTATTTAGTACAAAGAAGAAATTAATGTTGTTTTCTATAACTAGAAAGACTGAGTAATGAGGGAAAACCTATTGGATTTTTCCTGTAAGGAATCTGGGACACTGCTGGTCTTAAATTATTTCAGCTGACACTCATCTCTGTTCTTCATTCTGCTCTCCCTATTGATAGTTCCCAGCTCATTCAAGAAACTATCAAGAAACTATTTTGTGGTTGGATTCCATTAGCTTCTTGCATCCTCTTCTGCTTCTTCCCAGGTCTGTCTTTTGCCTGCAAGTACCTTAAATAGATGAAAAATGTAATTTTAAGCAGGAGATACCATTTGAACATGATCTAATGTGAATGGGCTTAAAATACTGCGCATCACTGTGTTTGTGTCACTGATTTCTGAAGCACTGCAAATAAGCGTTTTTGTGACATGGATGTAAATGCGAATAAATATGTCCTTCAGGTATGGAGGAGGAGCACCTTTTCCTCTGGCATTTTGGTTACAAGGTGTTTACACAGCAACGCTTGCAAAAACAAGTAGTTGTGCAATGGAAGCATGGGTGTCTGTATGTGCACAGGCTGCTGTGCATCTGTACATGAATGTGACTTCTCCCCTTCTGCAAGGGGGATTGCCATTTACAGGAGTGTTTTGAAAGATTTCCTTTATATTTTGGAAACCCTCACATATCGTTTGCTGTGCTTTAGAAGAGCAGTTACATTAAATCTGGATGTGTAATATCTAAAACACTTTTTAACTAATGTTCAATGATATAATTAATCAAAGCAGTTTGAAACCAAGATAAAATCAAGCACGCTATGACAAAACATTGATTTCTAGATGAGAGTTATTTCATGTTCCTAGTTGCATAAGCTTTAAAAATGGAGCTGGGGGGAAATAGCCTGTTAATGCTTCAGATTTCTTCTAGAAGTAATTTTTTTCAAGTGGGGCTGAACTGCTCAGCTGTTGAATGCTAACTACTGGAAGTTGATCTTCATTATACTGCTCCTTTATTGTAGGTTGTTCTAGGAACTGAATAACAACTTAGTGTCCCCTGCAAGACATTTCTGTGTCTCTGTACCTGTTCTATTGTAGTAATTGAAAGGATGGTTGTCTGTTTTAGAAACCCTTTCCACTGCTCTATTCAGAATCATCTTGTCCTTCTGCCATGTCAGATGATAAGATTACAGTTCCTGGCTATTTCCAAATGAAAGGTATTCAGGCAAGTTGAGGACAGTCACCAGAGGAACAATGAAATATCTGTTCCCTAGGTGGGAGCAAAGGGTTTCATCCTCTTTCTTTTGTTAACTGGTGGAACACACTAAGCTCTTGCAATTCAGATTTTCTGTTTTCTCTTTTGTTGCTAATCTTTTAAGTATAGCAAGAAAGAAGCTTGCCAGAGAGTTCATCTGACCATGTCATTCTGAGACTAGTAAATCTTTTGAGCCTGTTAAAGTATTTGTTTATAGGCATTTTAAAAAAGTACAAGCCCCCCATTCTAATTTCCAGAATACAAATCCTTGAAAAGAAAAGCACTTGAAGCTACTACAAGAAATCAGGTTATATTGAGAATGAGATTTATCTTACTCAAAATGTGGGGTTTTTTTTTCATTTTTTTTTATATTCTTATGGTATACTCAACCTGTGCTCTAAAAACGGATATTTTTGCAGTTGATTTCAATGGGAACAGATTAGTACCAGTAAATATTAAAGTAGCTATGTAGATTTCATGGTCTTACTAAACTAAGAGTGAAGTTCTAGTGAAGCCTTTAAAAGCTTCAAAACAAAACAAAATCACAATACGTTTATTACTATGCTGTTAAGCAGAGCTGGAAGATAAGCACTCTATCTATTTGTGTAATTCTTCTTTTACCAGAATTTTTCAAAACAAATCAGAGAAAAGAAGTTCAGTATTCTCAAATGAAAGCTTTTTCTATTTTAAGCGGAAGAGTTTCTTGTTCTGAGCAGTCTGTGGGCTTCCTCATTGTTGTCATACCACTTAAATAGATTATGGCTAATGTAACACTGAACGTGTGCTAATTAGCTGTCTTAATTTTGCATTCAGCAAAGCTTATTGGCACAGAGAGTAATCAGCCTGTGCAATTCCGTGCCCTCAGAGGTGCTCCCAGCAACCTCTAAGTACTCTGAGAGATGCTTCTCTTTTCCCTCTGCAAGACCCATATAAGACTGAATGCAGTTACCTCTATGGGTTTCCTCTGAGGATGGGAGCTCCAAGACATCTTTAGCATGTGGGAAAACCTCTTTTGGCACCTCTCCAAAACCAGTGTGGTTCAGTTGGCATATGAGGCATTTGGGGGGCACTTATGTCTTACAAATATCTGTTTTCATGCTCTGAAATCAGGTTAGTTTTTAAGGTATTTTAGCTTCAGAAAAGCTCATCGAGTTAGTGCTATTTTCTTTAAAAAAAGAAGTGAGACACAAACAAAAGGGCTGATGAGGTCAGTTGCAGAGGCTGGGGAGCAGCTCCTCATGTGGAGTGGAGAATGTGAGCTCAGTGAAAGAAGCCACCATACTGATCAGCCAGTGTGCACAACACTCAAGAAAGCCATTAGGAAGCACCGTGTGAGGGGTGTGTGTAAAACCACACCTCAGGGTGTGTGAGTGGGAAAGAAGGAGTAGTCCTGGCTTTGAAGTCTCATCCAGAAAGCAGGTTACCCAGGTTTGGGTCCCTCCTTTGCCTACGGGGATCCAAACCTATTGCTCCCACCGCCTTTTACAGCTCCTTAATCCTTGTGCTGTGGGCTGCTCTTGGGTGGCAGTAATCACCCTTCCTCCTGAAGTTGTGCCCACACAAGGCCCTCACAAAAGCATCCTGACCTTTTTCTTCTCCCATACCTTTCAGCAAGTACCAGAAACTGCCTCGTGCATGTGTACCATGTTGTAGGCTAACCATCTCTTGCTGTAATGGTGGTTAAAGTTAGCCTGGGCATGCAAGGTGCTAGGAGATGCAGCATGGCAGCTAGGCACACACGTTGAGTAAAAAACCCTGTTACTAGGAGGAAAATATTGGAAGGGGTCCTTCAAGCATCTTTTTTGCATTGAAAAAAGATGTGAAACACATGGACCACCACTCCTCCACCTCCCCGTGATGTTTCAAAAGATTACATGCTTGTTGGGAAGCATCTATGCTTTTGACTTTTAGTGTATTTCTACATATATGGATGTGGCTTTGATTACTCTGTTCCTTATTTTTCAAGTGGAACCCCACAATCTAAGGCTAATTAATCATAGAATCATAGAATAGTTAGGGTTGGAAAGGACCTTAAGATCATCTAGTTCCAACCCCCTGCCAGGGGCAG
>JASSUY010026952.1:6987-20969 GCA_032466535.1 Forpus xanthops | reverse complement strand
CCCACTGTCCATGTCACTGACAAAGATGTTGAACAAGACCGGTCTCAACACTGATCCCTGAGGGACACCACTCGTTATTGGTCTCCTCTGGTCATGCTGCCATGTGCTTGCCCACAAAGAGCTGAGAGAAAAACAAGCCACAGGTTCCCAAGCTCTCCACCTCATGTCTTCTCCCCACTGGCAGTGTCTTTAGAAAGAGGTAAGTCAGCTTTTGTAATACTGTATCTACTGCTAGTTGTAGGTAGAAAGTAACTTCTTGTGTTTCTGTATTCCTGGAGTGACGGTCGAACTTGATGATCTTAAAGGTCTTTTCCTACCCATTTGATTCTATGGTTCTATATAAGGATAAAAGAAAGTCAATTAGAAAACTCCAGTTTCACATTGAATTTAATTAGGTTGCATGTGAAATTGCCAGAGCCCCACTCACTGCTGCTTCGAGCATCTTACATCTGTGCCCATACTGAGAATATGTTTTGCAGGAAATCCTCTGACAGCTGAGTCTGCTTTCTGGTATTTGATGTCTAATTGATGGTTCTTAAAATGGATCTGTCCTTTAAGCTCCCTCTTTGGGATTTGGAGTGAAGGAAACGAAATCATGTGGTTGAATCCTTATTTTTAATTTCTCTCTGCACTACCTATACAGAGTGTGCTGGGTTTTGTTCTTGGAAAGGCTTTGTGCAGAAGCTGCATGTGCAGAAGTCTTTGCGATAGCAGGAAACCTTTCATGTTTGCCACATCCTTTACTCCTTTAGAGGACACCATTAAGACACCAGTGATTTGAAATAGCTCTTAAATTAGTACTGTGAGGAGAGAAGGCTTTTTTAGCACTCCTTAGATCTGGAAGAAGCAAATCCTTTTCTGAGTGTTATTTATTGCTTTGTTTAATAGCACTGAAAAGTGAAAAAGGCTGCTGTTAAAATGGCAGGCACATTCACCAGATAGAAGGGAACTAAAATGGAGATGCTCCCATTCAGCAGTTATTTTACAATGGGAGCGTCTCCACACACCTAGCAGCCATGTGTAAGTGCTGCTATTCAGACCTGTAGCATTCCCAGCGAAGTTCTGGGTTTCTATTAGCATTGTTTGCTACATAGATGATCTTAAGGTCCTTTCCAACCCTAACTATTCTATGTTTCTATGATTTCTTCTGCTCCAGATTTCTCTTAATTGAGTCAGTACTGGCTTTGCCACACTTTATTGCTCTCATTTATTGCAACTACTACCTGTCAAATTAATTGCTGTGTTTTGGCAGACCCAATTTACTTTCTCATTATGGCTGCTATTGCTAGTGATGAAGTGTGATCATCAGCTTCTGTTGGGGGATCAGGCTGGATTTAGAAAGCCTACCCTGTTTCCAGCCTTGCCAAAAAGAAGGCAGGAGTCATTACTGCCCTTTGGGCCATACTGTCCATGTAGGCTTAGGCAAAAGGAAGCAGGAAGGAGAGGGAGGTAAAAAACTGGCTGCCCCAGGTCTCCAAGCAGAAACAGTTTTTCCCAAAGTAGCCCAGAGGTATTTGTCTCATGGGGGCTTTGTGCTGAGAAAGTCCCAGGGCTTAGTGCCACAGGGCTGCTCAGAACTAGCTGCAGAGATCCCTCTGGGGCAGCCAGGTTTACAGCATCAGTTTTGATGAGGGAATGACTGCATACTGGGTTTATATTTGCCAGATGTGTCCACTGAAGATGCTCCCTTGGTCTCTGCCAGTGCTTAGTGTCTCTCTCTCCAGTCTTGGGAAGATTTCAGATAGGTACCATGTAGATGTGTCAGAACAGAGTCAAACCCAACCAAAAGCCATATCAATTTTCACTGCAAGGGGTGAACTGCATGTCTCACAGGAGGAGCCATGCCCCATGGTGCAGGTAGGTATCCTTGTAGTCCACTGGTGCTAACTCATGCAGCCCAGGAAAGCACAGCCAGGTATCAGCCCCCAGTAGGGGCTGGAGTGGGTTTGTACCAGTGCTACCAGTGCCCATCTTTATCTGCGCTTGAGGCTGCAAATGAACAGGACTGATGCTCCATCCTGCATTCCGTCTGCTCACTAGGCTTGTTAGGTACAGAAAGACAAGCTCCTTTGCCTGCTGTCATCATCTTCGTGATCACTTTCTTTGTCTCACTGTTTTGCTCTCAGGGACAGGCTCCTCTTAAACACATATTTGCATCCATCTTTAAGGTAATTCAGTGTTTATGTTTCCCCTGGGTGCTGTAGAAACCTGTGTCCTCTCCTCAGCCTGTGTGATTTGTGTGGTAGTGAGAACATTCGGCTCCATCCCTTCTTCCTGTAGGAGCAATTTTACTGCAGTAGTTCTCTGTGTGTGAAAATGATGTTTATGTATGCTTTTTTTACTGCTATCATTTGTGATTCATTGGCATTTCAGCCTTCTTTAGGGAGGGAGGGATGAAAAAAGCCAGTTGGGTTTTAGCACGAACTGCTGTTCAGCCCCATGTTCACAGGGTGAATAGCTACAGAATTTGGGAAACACTAAGCTTTGGAATTCAGGCTCAGGCTTAAGACTGAGTGGTTAGGAAAAAGAAAGAGAGCTGGAGCCATCTCTGCTCCACTGCTCCCCTGTGCTTCTTCCTCTGATGCCACACTGGGAGAGCTCTGGGCTGACCAAAATGAGGTGTTCTTCGTTCAGTCTTGAGCTGTGACAGCTTTCTCTGGTTAAATTTTAGTCATGGGCTGTCTTGTGGATGGCTGGGCTAGGTAGAGGTGTCATTCCTCAAGAATGCCTTGGCATGCAGTGCATTAGCATCCTTAGTTGCGTTCTTAGTTGTTGCTCAGTGCAACAACTTTTCAGCCTCATGCTCTGCCAGTGAGAAGGGCCACAAGGAGCTCTGAGGAAACAGAGACAGAACATCTGACCTGAACTAGCCAAAGGGATATTCTGTACCACAGGACATCAAGCTCAGTGAGAAAACAGGGGAGTTGGCAGGGAGTCACTGATTGCTGCTCAGAGATGGTCTGGGCATTGGTCAGTGGGTGGTAAGCAATTGTATTGTGCATCACTTTTCTGGTTTGGGTTTTATTCCTCTCCTTATTTCCTATTATTTTTACTTTCATTATTAAACTGTTCTTGCATTGGAGAAGCAGTTTTGGTATCAAGCCATCACTGATCCATGAAAGAACACCTCAGATGAAAGAAAAGCAAACCACAACTCTCCAAATGCAAAGTAGGTATTCTGGAAACATTGCTGCTTGTCTGCAAGACTTTCTCCAAGAGTCAGGTGCCTCCTTATGATGCTGCAGCCAGGAGAAGGGCATTCAGGGAAGTGCAAAGTGCAGTCTTTGGGGTGCAGATCCCAAGCAATTGCATAGGCACAAGCTGCTCAGTACTGCAGTTCATTGAGCTGGTTACTTGATATCAGCACAACAGGCTGATTATTTGCTATTTCTTCTCAATATTGATGTTATTGAGCTGGGGAAGAAACACCTCTTGCTTTATTTCTCATGTTGCTATGTGCCTATAATCTCTTTATTTCCTTGCCATTCATGTAGAAAACAAGGGAGCAGAGAAGGAGGCAGGGACCCGGAGCTGCCCAACGTGTGTGAAGATGAAGCTACATCCTGAAGCTGCCTGGCTGTCACGGGCTGGTCGCTCACGTGCTGCTGCTGTTGTACCCATTGTGGTGTTGTCTAGCACACATCTGCCCTCATCACCGAGTCTGGGGCCTGCAAAGCAAACAGAAACAGAAACAAAACACGGACCAACACAGGAAACCAGAAAGGAGGAACCAAGCAGCAATACGAAGAGCGAATTCTCGGGCAGCATGGCTCCAGGGGACTGGCTTGCCCTCATGGGCAGCTGCATTCCTCATGCAAAGTGTCCGTGTGCTCCTCCGTGTGTGCCTTGCTCTCCACTTGTGCTTCACGTGTGGGCTTTGTAGTTGGGTGTCTTGGCTGATGAAAGTGGTTTTATTTATACTGCAGCAAACCAAACATTGTCTTAGGCATCAGTCTCCCCAGAGATGTTCTCTTTGCTCTTTGCATTCTTTATTTCAAGCATCAGGAAAAACAATTACATTAAAGCCAGGTTAAAACCTGGCAATGGTTTTATTTAATGCATTTCTGTGTATCAGGACATAGTCCTGTTCCTGTTGGAAGTGATGGCAAAATTTCTATGGATATCAGCTAAATAAGGTTGAGATCTTGCTTTTGGAGTGAACAATCTCACTCTCAGCCTTTCTTTCTCTCCTGTCTCTTCTCGCCCCTCAGTTTTGCACGGGGTGAATCATGCCAGCATCAATGGCTTTGGTCAGGGCAACATCATAAAGAAGAACTACAGGATCCTTTCTTTAATGTGCAGTCAGCCTTTGAATGTCATAAGAACCTGGAGCATTGGGATATGCACTTACACAGGAAGACTTAACCCCACTGAGGACATCTACTAACCAAGTGTGCTTTTCCCAAAGAGCTGGGGCTGCACTCTGTCAGCGGCACTCAGTCCTGCATGCATAGACGCTTCTCAAAGAAGCTGAAAAGAAGTGGCAGGTTTGGGTTTATTTTATGTAAGGGTGATTTTCTTCCCTTTACTCGTCTCTTGGGTCCTATAAAATCATGTACCTGATGCTTTAAAACTTTAATTTCCTGATAAATGACCCAAACTGGGGGAACTCCCAAGGATGGAAAATGTTGGTCGAAGGTTTTTTAGGCTAAGGAAAAGCTACAAATGAGATCAAAACATGATCTTTTGGATTTTGAGGCTTTAATTTTTAATTTTGTTTTAAGACTGTACTTTTTCTGCACACGCTGCTATTTTATCCATAGATTGATTCTAAACTTGGGATTAGAAGGTTCATCTCTACAGTTTGACGAGAGGTCGCACTTCAAAGAGCAAATGCAGCTATTTCAGTAGCTGTTGGCTATGCAGACTGTGTGTATACATCAGGGATTTTACTCTCAGAGAGTAAAAACCAGTGACATCAGTCCATGAAAATAATGTCAGTATTTTCCCTTGAGCTTTATGGAGCTTGAGCGTGCCCCTGGGAAGCCAATGGGATTGAATTCTTATAGTATTTAAATTTAAGGACACTGGTAAATTTGGTTCCTACATAATCATCCTACTGTCTCTTTTTAGGTTAACCCTAAGGGCTTGGGACTTTGTCCCCTAACTTTTTTGTGTGAGGGGATACATGTATGAGGGCTGCTGGTAGCAACTGCTGTTCCCATCCCATTTACTGCAGTCTGGTTTGGTGATTCTCAACGTTTTTGTAGCTGGGCATTGTTGCCAATGCCTTCTGCTGCCTGTCCCCAGCCTGCTTGTCTTCAGCCACCTCGGTGGGATGCCAGAAGCAGTCACCAGCCACATCTCGCCTGTAAATATTGGGAAATAATGTTGCAGCTGATGTAATTTATTGAGGAGACCTTTAATTTTCAAAGCAGGCAAAGGCACTAGATCATGTAAAGGTTACTGCAGTGGGCCCATGCTCTGCATCCTGATGGTAACTCCTGCCTGCACTGGTGCATCTGCCTGCACCAACTGCGTGCTCAGCATCCCCCAGGGCCTGTGGTCTGCTTGGATCCTGCTGCCTTGTAATGAAGATTAAGCACTCATTGGAAAGGAATGAAAATGGAGAAGGGGATTTTGCAAGTCTGAGAGCATGGGGGTGCTCCACAAATGCAGGCGGAGGGGCTGGTCCAGGATGTTTGTCCCAGTATTTAAAGGGTGGCTGCAAAAAAGACAGAGATTCCCTTTCTACAAAGAGTCCCATGGAAAAGATGAGGGGTGATGGGCACAAGGGAGATTCCAGTTGGGCACAAGAGGAAGATTTTTCACAATGAGAACAATCAGCCATTGGAATAATCTCCCCAGGGCAGTGGTAGATTCCTCAATGATGGACCCTGTTAAGATTTAACTGGACAGGATGCTGGGACATCTAATCTTAGGACACGCTTTGTCAGGAAAGTTTGGACTAGATGATTCTTGAGGCCCCTTCTAGCCTGATGGTTTACAATTCCATGATGATTTTATGCCTAGTCAGGAGGAACAGCTGCCTGTGGAGAGGGAATGGTCTCTGGACACAAACTGTTCTGCTGGGGACAACGCACTGGGATGCCATCACAATCTTGCTGCACACAGGGGCAGGGATGAGCAGCCCTGAGGAAATAGCAGGAACAAAGCATCTGTCCTCCAGTTTGTGGGGAAAATGGGCTCTCCGCCTGCTTAAAGGAGTGACACTGGACATGGGCATGTCTTGGGAAGTCACCCCAGGGAGAAAAGGAAGTACTGGTAATCCTTATCTCCCTGGGACTACTGAGGTCTAAGCAATACTTGGGTTGTGCCCAAATTGCTCTGAGACTGCAAATGTGGGGTTATTTACTGTATATTTAATGCATGGTAAGAATAATGTGCTAATGATGTAAATTGCTGGGGCTATTCTGATGATGCCCAAGAGGGTGGGAGTCAGAGAGGGAAGGCTTTTCTCAGCTTCAACCAAAAGATCCTTTAAAAATCAGCTCTATGCCGTGTTCCTGTAGTGGCAGCTCAAGTGTCACTTCAGTTTTTTTGAGGGGAGTGGATATGGTTTATGATCATCCCAAAGATCTCCTATGAAAAGATTGCCTTTTCAGCTGAAAGAAATCCTCCTGGAGCTGTTTCCAGAGGCCCAAGAAATAACCCAAGGTATAGAGCTGAGCTTGTGTCAAACCTTGTTCAAACTGCCAGCCATGGGCATCTTTCTCCTCTATCTCTACAAGTCATATCATGTCTCAGACAGCTGGAGAACTGGCATGAAATAAAATGTAAACATGGCACAAGAAGCAAGAGAAACACATTTATTCCAAGGCTGGGTAGGACTCCAGCAGGAATACACTCTACTTCTGGCTTGGGTGAAAAATGAAATCCTGGCTTCTTTATGTGCATGTTTAGGGCAGCTTGGAGCAATGCTGCTCCTGCTCTGAAGAAAGAGACTGGAGAGGGTATTTGTTTGACTCTGGTGAGCCAGCCCATTTATCTGCTCAGGAAAGTCATTCTCTTCAGCTGGATGGTGAGATACTTGTCTTGCTTCTCTCTCTGAAGGAGGGGATAGGGTTTGGCATGGCAGGGCTCCTCCAGAAGCAAGAAGAGCTGGTGCAGGCATGCTCTGATGCTTTTGTGTGTGTTTTTCCTTCCAGATCCTCACCTGTGCTGTTCCTGGAGCACTGGGATGCTCTGAACTGTGTTAGCTGGGCTCCATGTATTGGGGACAGCTCCTCTTGTCCTGATGTGTGATGGCAGAAGCAGCCCTGGTCTGCTTTGGTTGGCTTTTCTAGGTGCAAGAACTGAGAGACCCTGAAGGAAATCTCTCTTTTGGGGAAATTGGACATCTTTTTGATCTGCAGGAAGTGGATTTATTTGTCCTGTTCAACCAATAGCTCAGCCTTCAGTTTGGGAGGTAGTGCTAAATGAAAACCACGATTTAGTCTCTCCTGTCTGGCACAGGGTTGAGACATTCACTACAGTATTCCCCTTTGGGCAGGAATACATCACTGTGAATGTCACATTTGCAAATAAATGAGGTTTACAGCTCATTACCTATGTATTGCAGTGTGTGAATGGATGCCTAGAAAACCACTCGATGTGCTCTAACACAGATCGCTCACAAGGGCTCAGCTTTGGGCAAGGGTTTTCCCAGTGATGTATGCATCAGAAATGGGAGATGAGGCATAGCCGTGTGGTTTAGCCTTGTAGCAGGAGCAGGTCCATGGGGTACAGAACAGAGAGGGTATTTTAGGGACCTGTGGTTGGGGGTTTTCAGTGTCTGTGCTGCTGGGGGGAGGAGGAATACCTGGAAGCTTCATCTGCAGCACTGTGTCTCCAGCCTGATCCATGTAGGAGCCTGTGACAGCAAGGGAAACCACATCCCCAGCAGCAGTGAGTGTGGCTGGGCTGTGATGATGTTCTTTGTTCTCAGTGCCTTGAGACACAAGAAGCTGCCCAGCAAAAGACTAGGTTTTCTGAAAGATAAATTCCACACATGCTTTCTTTATCATTTAAAGTGTGGATAACTCAGACCTGTCCTGTGCTGGTCATGGTGGCATCAGTGATGTGTCTTGTTCTTGTCCTCTGGGACCAGTGTCTCCTGTCCGGATGGTGGGTTGCTCTTTGAAGGTTCCCTTGTCATCAGTGTTTGCTGTCTGCTCAGAGGTGTTCAGCCACAATAACGGATGGTCCTTCCTAGGGACAGGGATCTCACCTTGGTGTGGATGGGGATAGCAAGAGAGGCTCCTTTCTGTCCCCAGGGGATGGGGATCAGTAAATATAAACACCTTCCCAAGAGAAGGGCTGTGCTGAAGTGCTGCTCAGACCATGAGCACGTTGGGTGTCCAGCAGGAATACTGCAGACTGGAAGGCAGATAGTGTGGGGTTTGTGTGTTTGTATAGCCTAGCCTCGGTGCTAAAGTTCTCCATTCACCGGCGCACATTTACAGTGGTGTTTGCTGAGCAAAGCAGTGGAAGGGGTTTCTTTTCTGGCCCAGATCCTCCTGCAGAAGACCATACTCTGATCAGTTCTCTCCCAGTCTGGATTCTCCCATGACCCTGTTGCTCTGAATGCAGCCTTCTATGGGAAGAAGGAAGGAAATGAGCTTGGGAGTCAGTGGCTGCCTTTCCTCTTCCCTTCTAGAAGGAAAGCCATGCATGCTCAGAGTCGCTGCTAGCCCAGGCCCTGGGTCAGTGACCACAAGCCATCAGGCAAAGTGTTCCAAAACCTGGTCTGATTTCAAGAAGAGCTGCTGCTTTTGAGGGTACAATTCGGATCCTCTGTGCATAGGTTTGCTGCTGTTTCTGACTTACAGGCCTATTCTGTTGCTATTTATGTCTCTTGTTACACTTGATGTTAACTATGACGCTGTATGTACTCTGCTGTCATTCAAGCATGATGCACTCAGTACCATAACAGCGCATGGCTGTTACACTGTAAATATGTACCATGAATAGAGAGGCTATTTTTTGCATGCTTTTCTACTCTAGACCTGAACAGAAAATGGCAATAAAGTCCACAGAAACGATACTCAAGTGTAAATGCAGTTCCTAACATAGCAATTTAAGTTGCAAGGGACCTTAAAGATCATCTATGATCCAGTTCCAACCCTCTAACATGGGGATGCATCCTGGTCCCACCTCAGTGGGTCACATCCAGCCCTAAGGCTTGGCCAGTGGCATGTCCCAGGCAAGAAAATGCCTTCAGGGTTTATGGTTTTGGGATCTCGCTGTGCACTCCAGTCGGGGTTTGACCCAGCCACATAAATGGCTTGAAGCTGCTTCCCCTTCATTTTCTTTTAAATGGGCTGTGTTTCAACATGGAATTCTTGAGCACTAAATGATAATTTACTGCTTAGTATAATATTCATTAAGAGCTGACTTCTTCTGCAGCACTATAGCAAATACTAATTATTAGAAATTAAGGTGACAGGAGGGAATAACATTCTGAGTTGGATAAGTAGGAGTAATAACAGCCCCAGAGGGATAAGCGAGACAGAACAACGGGAGAATTCCCATTCCATAGGGACATGAGAGGTAATGACAGCCCAGCAGCAGGCACATGGGTGAGGGCGCACAGAGAGGGTATCAGCTCCAAAGGCTCAATCCTGCCCTGTCATTATTTCTCTGGTTCACTGTCTGAGTTTATTATTCTCTCCCTTTTCAGGCTGAGATTAAACTTCCCGCAGTGATTTCCCACAGGCTATGGGCAGACGCTTCTGCTGGGGCTGATGTTAGATGCGTGCCCTTAAGGATGCTGCAGGTTTGAGTGCTGGTAACCAGTTGCTACCTTTGCTTTGGGTGGTGGGTTTGAAGCAGAAGCCTGAGCCCTTAGTTACAGCCAGGGCAGAGCTAAACCAGCTTCTGAACCATTTGTTGGGTTTGTGGCTCCATGCTGTTTGTTCCACACCATGCACAGCCTCCTCCAAGGGCTTGCCCCTGGCAGAGGTTGGTTGATCACACTCCCTCTTTCCTATGATTTAATTGTGGGGAGAGAGCAAAGATTTTACATGTGAAAGTGATCCCTTTCTAGCCAAACAGTTCCAGGTTTTTCCTTCTCCTTCAGTAGGAAAAAGCCATTTACTGCAATCTTTCCTACAGCAGTTTCCAGAGAGGTCCAGCAAACAGGGCCAGAGGCATCAGCAACTGAGCCCTGACGGAGTTTCTTTGCTTGAGTAAATCAATGCTTTGCCACTAATGTGACCTGAAAGCCCATTTTCTGTGCCCCATTTATTTTAAGGCCGGAGCTGGGGCATGGGGGGAGGCAGCACCAGGGCAGCTTTCCATAAATCCCACCAAGGCACTCGGAGCTTTCTCTCCTATCCGGTGTGTGATGTGCAAACACATCAAGGGATATGCACATCAGCAGGGATAACTTGCATTTCCAGTGGTGGGTCGCAGTCTCCCTGCTTGTCAGTCTTTGGTTTATGGCAGGAGAGGTTTCTTAGGGCTGTTTTGGGAAGGGGGATGCTCTTGCTCGGTCTGGGCCAGCCAAAATCCGTGTGAAAGGACTTTTTGGCATAACAGAGGATTTTTTTATCATTATAGTGGGATGTTGTTGTGTGAGCATCCCCTCTCTGCCCCTTGGATCCCTTCAGCCCTGCTGCAGGGTGAGGATGGGGACAGGAGGGGGCCAGCAGCCCAAACACCTGGGGGAACTGACTCACCTATAGCTTGAGGTGAAGCAATTAAAACCTATGGCTTCCACCAGCGTTCCCTGTCTGTAATTAAAGCTTTTAATGAGGAAGCATATGGTACCACCTCCCCGGCCCCAGGCTGGTACTTGGCCAGGTGTGGGTTTATTAACAGCTGCTAATTACATCCTCATTCCGTGAATACATTGAGGGGGCTGCACCGGCCGGCCCCCAGGGCTCCCATTGGCTGTGAATGATGCCAAAACCAATCTTCATTGCAGTTATCGTTTCCTCCTTGCATTGGGAACTGAAGCCCCCCCTCATTTGCAGGGCTTTTGGGGGGTGCCACCACCCCTGGGATGTGGTGCTGGCTCCTCTCCCACTGCTGAACTCATCATAGTCCCAATGGCTACAGAGGGACTCGAAGCCTTTCCCCATCCTGATGCTGTATCCAGCTGCTGGGACTTCCTCAGCGCTCCTGCATGTCCCAGACCAGGAGCTTGTGTTATCCTGGGAAGAAATCCAGAGGTCCTGTTCCCCTTAGACCTCAGCTCTGCCATTGGAGCGTTTGCTGGACCATGGGGCAGCCACGGCTGCTCTGGACACCCTGTGCTAGCGTCTTACCACCTTCACAGGGAAGAACTTCTGCCTAAGATGGGAGACTGTCCTTATATCCAACATCCTTACCTGAAGAGACACTGGATAATTCTTGGTGCACAGAAAGGTTACAGCAGGGGAGATAATACAGCATTTTCTGCTAGGGAAGAGCTGGGCTGGTCTCCTGGTGCCCTCTGCTGCCCGCATTCTCTGGCCAGCAGCACTTCGGGATCAGGGATAAGAGACGTGTTTCCTTCACTGGTGCTGATTTTGTGCCTTGAGCGTTCCCAGTTTCACCCCATCAAGTTGGCATCAGGCAAGGTGAGTGTGACCTCCTCACTGGTGACACTTGTGACACCACTGAACTGAAAATGTTGCTTCAATACATGTGTACTTTTTGATCTGTTACAGATACATCCAATGCTTATCTGAATTTCACAGGCAAGCACTTAAAAAACTAGTGTTATTCCCTCCCACCAAGCAATTGTTCCTCAATATCCTGCTCCAGAAACACACAGGATATGAGATGTGTTATTACTCTTTTGGAGGGAATATATTCAGCAACACCCTTCTCCGTGTAGCTACCCCCCTACAATTAAAGACTTTGATTCTTAAAAGTGGGTTTAGGACCAAAAACAAGAGAAGTTGGGTTACAGGGTTTTAATAGCAATTGATTTTCAGAAGCCGTGCTTCCAGAGGACTCCTGGCAAAGCTCCTGTTTTCTTCACAGAGCTGCTCTCATTTATTTCAGCTAAATTGCATTTCTTTAACTGAAATCAACTGACTTTATACCTCTTAGTCCTCCTCTTTAGTTCTGATAGAAGATACCAATCATTTTGAGGACTTATACCTTGATCTGATGAGCGAAGCAAGTCCACTGGAGGACACGCAGAGATAGATCATTTCACCCCCATTGTCAAGTTCTTCCTTGTACCTCTCTTGTGGAGACCTTTGTGGGTTCTATTCCCTATGTTTCCCACCCCTGAACCCAAGCCTCCACCTCAGCAAACATTCACTGAAGTCCAGCGCTCAGCATCAGGAATCAGTTTCCTCTGGGAGCATTTCAGGGCTCACCACCGAATCCCACAGACCCCAAGCGCACATCAAGGCAACATACACTTAAAGATACTGTTTTTACCAAGCTGATTCTGAAGTCTTCAGAAGTCAGGAAAAAAAGAATTGCAAAGTGTATTCATGCTTTTAATATATGTCTTTTACTGCAGTAACTTCTAAATTATTAACAAGTTTCATGTCTGTCAAACATCTAATCTAGTACAGGAGAAATCAGTATGGATAGTTCAGGAGGCTCAAAACCTGCTGAGGCCAGTGAGAAGATGCCCACAGACTGTGAGGTACTTTAAATCAAGTGCAGCTGGAATAAGCTTAAGCAGCTTCAATGACCTCAAGCCTGAGAGTCCACCTTCACAATGCTTCTGCAGGAGAATGATTAAACGTGAATGAAATTAACTTTATTTAGTAGAAAAAGGCCAGTGGAAACAAAAGTTAAACCAACCAAACTAACATATATAAAGCAACACAGTTCCTAGTTCTTGGCCTTTAAAAGGCAGTGCTAGCACCTTGGTCTTAGCAAGGCACATCTTCACTGGCTAAAAGCACTGGCTCCTGAGCTGGAAATCACACATTCCTGCAGGTCTTACTCATTCTTTTCTTCTTCAATAATCCTAAAATGAAACAAATACTGTATTGTGTTCACAGTTAATGTTCATAAGGTCCGGAAGGCGCCTTCAGAGCCAGGATATTTAAGGCTTTTTTCTTCCCCAAGTTGTTGCTAAGTAGGTACAAAGAGGCACAGTGCAACAGTCTACATCCTAGCATGGCTAGAGGGTTAAGGACTATGGGAGATGCTCCTATCATTTTAAGCAAGCTGCCTTTTCAGAATCTTATGATTCAGTCTCATGCTTCTTTAGCTTTTTGCTTTTCTCTTCAATATCTTTCAGCTTATCTTGTAGTTTCTTAAGGGTGGGTGTCAAGAAAGCAAAGCTCTCCCCGAAGCTGCAGTTCCAGTGTTCCCTGCAGATATTCTCAAGCTCAACAAAACACTGCAATATCTTCTCCAGCTCTGCCTGCACAACCTCCTGCTCCTCCAGCTCCGCTCGCAGCGCCTGCCCTGCGGACACCTCAGCCCTGTACTGCTCCTGCAGTTGGTGGATCTCATCCTGAAGTGCCTGGAACTGCTCTTTGCTGTAGGGATACTGCCTATGGACCTTGTCCTCGGGAAGGAGCACGTTCTTCGGGATGTTCAGCACCAGCTGCAGAAGCATCTCTTCCATTTTACCGAAGAGCTCATCGAAGCTCTCCTTCAGGAAGAGAAGGAACTTCTCGGTGCTCTTCCGGATGTGGAGGGGGCTGATTCTGCACTCGGGAAGCCCCTCCAGCTTCTTCAGAATGACGGTCTCCACCAGCAGCATCATGTCGAAGAGGTAATCCTGGAACGCAGTGTAGACCCGTAGCATGCATGTCTGCGGTGTGAAGCCGAAGAACTGCGCTTCGTAGGTCATGGGATTGACCGACATGGTGGTGGACAGAAGGCGGCCGCTGGCCTTCCTAGCGCCGGAGCTGGGACACACGGGCCCTGCTGCAGGAGGGAAGGTGGAACCCGGAGCTGAGGGGAAGCCGCGGCCTACCCGAGGCACCAGTACCGCAGCCAGTGCCGGGCTCCCGCCGCAGCCTACCCGAGGCACCAGCGATACCGCAGCCAGTACCGGAGCTCCCGCCGCGGCACCAGCGATACCGCAGCCAGTACCGGAGCTCCCGCCGCGGCCCTACCCGAGGCAC
>JASSUY010026948.1:8810-72858 GCA_032466535.1 Forpus xanthops | reverse complement strand
CCTTGCACTTGTCATGGTTAAACTTCATCAGGTTGGCATCAGCCCACCTCACAAGCGTGTCAGGGTCCCTCTTGATGATGCCATTCCTTCCCTCCAACATATCAACTGAACCACACAACTTGGTGTCATCAGCAAACTTGCTGAGGGCGCATTCAATCCCACTGTCCATGTCACTGACAAAGATGTTGAACAACAGCGATCCCAACACCAGTCCCTGAGGGACACCACTCATTACCGGTCTCCAGGTGGACATTGAGCCATTGAGCACAGCTCTTTCTGTGCAGCCATCCAGCCAGTTCTTTATCCACGGAGCAGTCCACCTATCAAATTGATGTCTCTCTAACTTAGAGGCAAGGATGTTGTGTGGAACAGTGTCAAATGCTTTGCACAAGTCCAGGTAGATGACATCAGCTGCTCTACCGCTGTCCGTCAGTTCTGCAGCCCCATCGTAGAAGACAACCAGTTGATCAGGCAGGATTTCCCCTTAGTGAAGCCATGCTGGCTGTCACCAAGCATCTTGTTTCTCATGTGCCTCAGCATGCTTTCCAGGAGAATCCGCTCCAAGATTTTGCAAGGCACAGAGGTAAGGCTGACTGGTCTGTAGTTCCCCGGCTCATCCGTTTTCCCCTTCTTGAAAATGGGGATTATATTTCCCTTTTTTTATAGTTATTAGAAACACTATTTTAACATCTCTGATCAGGGCTTTTTGTGGTATATGGAAGGCTCTATGTAAATTGTGGTGTAACTGTTGGATGGCATTGTTTTGCTTGTATACAGAAATCTGCACCTCTCTTACTATTGAAGACATGAAGATGAAAATACACTTCAATGTTCTGTTATGCTTATTGCCCTTATAGTAATCAAATAAGGATTCAGTACTTAAAATACTATTGTACAGTTAAAAATTATTGAACAGTTTTAAAGAAGGGATGGTTTCTGAATACATGCTGGCCAACATGGACATGTCAGTCATTCTTGTCTTTGAGCTCTTTATCTTTCCTTTTCATGGCATTTTTGGTCAGGGGAGAAGGGAAGTGTGCTCTGAAGAATCATTCCTGGCAAAAGAAACTCAACAAAAGAAATCCTTCAATCAGTTAGTTCCTAATGATTAATATTTTCCTTGCAGCTTCTGTGTTCTTGTCTTTCCGTAAATTTTTTGTTCCCATAGTTTGTATGGCCATAAAAAGTTGAGTCTGCTCAAAAATCTCTTTTATTGAGAATCTGTGGAGAATGTGCCTTTTATGAGAATAAATTATTATAAGCAGTTATTTCCCCTTTCCTTTAGCGGACTTGAATGTGATGCACAAGCAAAATGAAGATGCGTATCATAATCCAGATGCAAGACTATATGAAGATAAAAGGGCTAATGTTGACCTAAGTTTGGCCTCCCCAGGACCTGAGAACACAGGAGCATCTACAAATAAAAGAGCAGGTTTTTAAGAATACTATATTATAGCTCTATTTGTAGGTCTCCAGTGATCAAAATCCTCCAGTTTCTTTACTCCTTTCTAGTAGTCCTGTGATAGAATTAGTGCTCTCTACCTGCAAAGTCACTATCACGCTTCTTTTCCAGACTTCTTCATTGCTGTTACTGTGTGCACTGAAAATGTGTTTTCTTATCATAGTGATAACCGGATCTTTTAGCACTGAACAGTCAGGATCAGTATATTAGTTTTCTGGGTTCAATGTTATCAAATCTTCATACATATTTCTTTTAATTGACACGGTAAAATACAACTGTGTAGTAGGAATAAAAGGAGAAGGATCTGCAGATCTGGTGTTAGAGGTTAAAATGCAATTGGTACAGTAACTAGGTTAACATATTCTTAAAAAGTTACATGTTACACTGCCTCCATGTTTCAGGGATTTTATTTTCCTATTTAAAAACTAACGCATCTTTATCTTTTTACCTTCAGCAAGGCATAGAGCACTGTGATACTCCAGACCTGACCCTAGTCTAAGCAGTTAAAACCTGACAGTATTCTAGCCAGACAGTGTAAGAACTTTTATTCCCAGATATTGTTTTCAGCTATTGCTTGGCTGTCATGAACTACCTTTTGAAACACGTGTCTCAGATTCCTGCTTGTTCACTCTGGCTTGCTATCTTAAATTTGCTTCGATTTTTACCTGTAACTTCCTTCCCCTCTTAGGTTTTGAATTTGCACAGACCTCTCCTTTTGCTCGAGGTAATGTGTTCAGTGAGCCACCATCTCTACAGCATCTTAAGCAACAGGAGTCGTACAAGAACTTTCTTCGTCTACAGGTGAATCTGCACACTAGTTTTCATCTGGTTAAACAAATTTTAGCAAGAGGGGTTAATGTTGAAGTAAATAATCACTGCTGACAAAAGATTTTACTTAGTCATATTCAACTCTATACACAAGAGGTGCATTAAGAACTATGTGCTGTTGAGTCTCTCAGATTTTGCCTTACGTAAAAGATGCTCATAAAAGTGAGGCTGTTAATAGTGGCTTCATTAATAAGGATTCTGTCTCTATTTTTTTTCTCTAAGTACAGTTCTCGAAATACAGTATTGAATTCTGAACTGTGCATACAGTACAAGTTTGCATATGTAAATATGTAAAGAAACAAAGATGTTTGCCCTTGAAAGTCTATATGATACAAATGCATGTTCATCAGAATCTAATGGTGATCAGTAAGACAATAATAGTGTAGTTACCTATTGATAGGTGTATAAAGTATGACTGTTCTTCTACCAGCTTCTATCTTCTATCTGTAATACTTTGCATATAATCTTGTGCAGCAAGAATTAAATATCAAATTAATTAAATAGCAATATCAGGGAAATCCTAGATAATTTTAGAGAATATGAATGTCACACAGTAGCTTGATGTGGATCTCTTGAAAAGATCAAAGTTTCCTTCTATGTACAGTGCTGCAGAAAAGAATAAAGAATGGGCAGACTTTTGCTTTTAGTAAGCCAACACTGTGTCTAAAAGAAATTATAGTTGTGGAAAGGAAAAAAGATAGTTGCTATGTCTTTTTTGTTTTGGTTTCCTATATTCTGTTATCTAACCAGTAAAGAAAAGTGTTATTCTAGCGCATATGAAATGGAGTTAATGTTAGGAAAAATCCAAGTTTTATTAGTAGCATTTATAATTTCTGTTCTTATGGGAAGTTGGATCTGTAAATAGTGGCTCAAAAGAAATAATCTCATTTTAAAGGAATTTTGAAGCTGAAATATGTGACTGACCCTATAATTCTTTCAGTTGCTTCATACAGTCTTTGTGCAAGTAGGTATTGCAGAAGTCATAGAAGATCACAAGGTTAAATATTGAAGTTGAATACTACTTTGCTTTATTTTCTAGATTGAAGAAAAGAGACGTAGGGAAGAAGCAGAGCGAGAAAAACTGAGACTGGAAGAAGAAAAAGAAGAAAAACAACTAGCAGAACAGAGGATGAGAATTCAAAAGGCATATGAAGAGGAACAAGAGAAGGAAAGAAAGAAAGAGGAAGAGGTGTAGTATTTTGATACCTTGACTTTCTTCCATCTGAAATTGACCCTTTGTAATATTTGTCTTCTGAATTGAGGTGAACTGAGAAGTGTCCTGTGAATTGTTCTTTGTTTTAAAATGGGCCTATATTAGCCCTTGGAGAGGTTGCAAATTGCTGGTATTAACTAGCACGTTTTTCTCACTTTTCATGGTGTACTTCCGACTTCAAGTACATTTTAATTCCTCTAAGAAAAGTTGTATAGTTTTATAATTGACAGTGGTGCTCTCCTTTACTAAAGGAAATAAGACCAATAAAGAGCTTTGTCAAATTGGTGAATTAAAAAAAAACACCCCAAAACCAACCAACCAAAAAAAACCCAAACAAGGAAAGAACCGCAAAAAGAAAATAAAACCCCAAACCACCAGTGTTTTGTTAGTCTCTTAAGCCTAGGTGTCATAGCATTATTTGTATTCTGAACTTAGATGTACATGAAGATTTTGATAAGCCTTTTTTTGGAATTGGCTAGGATCTGTCTTTGAGATAATAATTCTGTTTGTTTTGGAAGAATGACAAGCAAATCTAATGAATACTTTTCATGGAGATAAATTTGTGATTTAATTCAAACCTGGAAGTTCTATTTATCAGGTTTGGAAATTGGAATGAATTTGCGTAATTTAGAATCTCATAAATAATTGTAGGAAAAGTACAAGGCTGTTGGTGATGGAAAAATCTCTCAGTAACTTGTGGGATTATGGAAGATCAGTTCAGGATGTCAGACTTCCAAGATTTCCAAGAAAGAACACTTAACTTAGAGTGTCTTTCCTAGTATGAGTGAGTTAGTTGGATGAGTCTTGTCTTCTGGATAATAGAACTTGTCTAGTATATAGCAGAGAGCTAACTGGTGTCATGGATTTTCACAGACACAAGACTAAGATGAGACTGGACAATAATTTTCACTGTGGGCTCGTGATAGCATGGTACATGTTTGCAGTAAGTTTTTTTTGAATCTGGATCTTTGGAAATTACTCCTACAGTTTAACTGGTAGCAAATCCAGGAACACAAACTGGTGTTCATTGAAGTTATTAGGAATTCTCTTACATGATGTTAGCACAGCCAGGACTGCAGATGTTTAATATTTGCATGGCATATTTTTTAATTTGAATGTCTGAAGTCAGCCTAATGAAATACACTTTTCATTTCACACTCATCACTTTGATGTGTAATTTTAACTTCTCAAAGACAAATAAAGCAAAACTTCAATAATGTTGAGTATTTTTTGCGTACCGATAATGTTTGTGTTACAGCGAAAATTGAAAAATAAAGAAATAATTCGATTAGATGAAGAGAGGCAAAAAGAGGCAGAAAAAAGAAGAAAAGTTAAAGAAGGAAACCAAAATGAACAACTTAGACAATGTATTGAGAAAGAAAAGATGGAAGAGGAGAAGAAGATGGTATGCTTCAGTGACTTTCTAAAATAAAAATCCTACTAACTTTTAAAAATAACTGAATTTTAAAGGAATTGCATGATTTCTTAGGCTTCTACCCTCAGTGTTCCCCTCTTAGTTTCTTGAGCTGTCATACACATAGTGCACACACAGAGAACAGCTAATCATAAAAGAAAGACAGTGGCAGTTTATCTTGCTCATCAAATCTGCATTAAAAAAAAGGTAAAGGCAACATAAATAAGAGCAAACTGCATTCTATAGTTAAGTTTTATATCTGCTGTTAAGTACCCTGCCCTGCTTTTACTAAGGCCCAAATACAAATAAGAATAAAGTTATGTAATTTAGAGGACTGTAAGACTGTTTAACAATGATATTCTTTGTATCTTAATTATTTTTTTCCTTGATCTGGATGATCTAAGAAGTCAATCACATAGAATTCTGATGGACAAAATCTAAGTAAATTATAAAACTGTTTCTCCAAAATAAACAGATGCAATGGAAGTATTTAGAGAAAGAAAAAAGATACGTAACTTAACCATAAATTAAAACCCCTACATCCTAAGAAGAAAGGATTAAAATTACTGTAGGTAGAAAACATAATCACGGGAAATATTTTTTGCAATAACTTTATGTAGTTAAGAGTTGAAAGCAAATTAAAGTAAGCAAAAACATTTTTCTGTCAAATGAAAAATATTAGGAAAACTCTGATTATAATACTTTATTCAGAATCTATAGGAATGTAATTTCTTGCTTTCCTCCTTTCAGATTTCAAGGCAGCCTTCTCCCATTGTTCCTGTTCTTCAGAACAAATTAATAAGAAAAGAAAAGATTCCCTCTGCTGAGAGCCATACATCTTACTATGCACAAGTATGATTTTTATAGTAAACTTTTACTGATTTACTTAATATTTTTATTTTATAGTTTAATGTTTGGGAGCTATTCCCAGAATACCATCAATAACTGGAGACAATCTTTGTATTAGCCTGTCTTGTAGCTCTGAAATGTAACATTCAATTTTATTCAAAATACTGAAGAAAATCTGGGGCAGTGTTACTTTTTTTCTTCATGTGCATTTTCTGTAGAGATAAGCACCTCAGTTTTGAGTATATACTCTGTCCGAACTCTTACTGAGTCTAATGATCCTAAGTTTTTAGGATAAGAAAGTTTATGTCTAATCTAGCAGCACACTCTGTGCACCCAGAGAATTTAGCTCAGGCATGAAGTTGATTCCTAGCTAATTCTTAGCTGTTCTAATGTAATCATCTATGATACTTGAATCTTAGGCTACAATTTTGACTTTTTTTGAGAAAGCAGTTTTTGTTATTTGGTTTTCTTTTTTTTTTTGCCAACTGTATGAACTGAGTAAAAATGTAGAAAAATGAATTTGCTATGAAAAGAATTATTTAGCAAATACTTTTTAGTGAAGCTTCAGAAAATGTTTTAAGTAAGACTTTAGACCTTACTCAGAACTGTTGTTTTCCCTAAATGTTATGAATGTTCTGGAGGAAGGTCAGCTTATTTCTGTCTTTGCAGTATGCATTATAGCTTTGTTTAGATCTCTGAATAGTCCAGTATAGGTCTTATCATAATAATTTAGGTGACACAGTTAAAGATGAGGTTTTAAAAAACCTTAGGCATTAACAACCTGTAAAGTTTCTAGTTTGTCTTCCAGAAGTAGAGGTAGTTACATTTTATTTCCTTGTTATATGTCCAATTTAAATTACTTATGTCTCCTATATTTTCTTTCTTTGACATATCAACATTTCATATTCATTATGATCACTAGGATCCTCCACAACCAAGGGCTCCTTCTCCACCTGTCCCCGCTAGAAGAAATCAGTTGCGTGCATTTGGTAGGTATCGTCTTTATTGCAAGTTCATTTCCTATTACAAGAAAATTATTCTCAGTTACAGTTTTCTTTCTTACCTACAAAGGAACAGTCTTACAAAGTTTATATTTCTGTGTGCTCCCTTTGTCTTAATATTATCAGTTTATTAGTACAGTGTGTCTGCTGTATTAATGTAGAATAAAAATGCATTTATTGTGTGTCTTAATCAGGTAATATTTTTTTTGTAAAAATTCTGATAGTGGAATAATCTGCATCGGAAGTGCTGGCCTTTCAGTCAAGACAGGGAGAGCTGGATTGGCTGTGTTAAGGGTTAGACCAATAATGTGTAGAGCATTGCACTTCTAACTCTTAAATTCTACTTTCCTTTGTTAATCTGCCTAATCCTCTGCTCATTTCTCTTCACTTACAGTGGTGATTTTAAAATTCAGACATGCTGTGAGGTTTTCCTGTGCTCTTTATATGTTAGTTATCTTGGCAATATGTAGGTGGAAAGCAGTAACTTTCCTTCTGACTCTTTTTTACAAGTATAAAAGAAACATCACATGGAATGTAAGAGTGAATAATGTCCTAAAATGCTACCACCCTGCAGTCAATACCTGGGTCCATCCTGGGGAATTTTGACTCGATGGAGGGCAGAGTGGTTCTTAATGCAGCTCTAGGAAATCAATTGACTCAGATCATCTGTCATGACAGAAATAAAGATATGCAAGTTAAATTTTATGTTTGAGGATTTAGGCTAGAAAAATGTGCTTGCCTTCTAGATTCTGGGCTCAGAAGAGGTCAGTAAAATACCAGATTATTAAACATGTTATTTGGAAAATAATGAATTGATGAAACCTTTTTAACTTGTGGAGGAAGGCTGTCCTGACTGTAAAAAAACAGCTTAGTCCCAAAATAGATCTAAAAAGTCAACATAAACATACTAAAAATAAATGTTGAAATTAGAAATCTTGAACACTTAAGAGAGTCCGCACTTAGCAGACAAATATCCCACTTTCGAGTCAGGAAACAGAAATGAGGTTGTGTGCTTGCTGATACCACCTCAATTGCTGCCATCTGCCTCTGGAACTCTGGGGGCTGTGTGGATTTGCTGATTTCAAAATAAGGCTATTTACTGGCAGCAGCCAGTTGCTGGTATTTAATTTTCCTTTTTTAAATACAGTGAAACATTTCCATGGAATTTTGAGTGCTTTCTGCTGTTCAGGGGATCTGGTCCTTGTGCAGTGTCAGAATACAAGCTGCGACCTAACTTGTAGTGTATCAAATGCTGTGATTCTTGTGCTTCTATAATCCTTTTTGAAATCAACAGTTCATTATTTTGCCTTTGTTTCTTTTTTCTTTTTTTTTTTTTTTTTTTAGTTTTCACCTTCCATTTATGAGATGGGCAGAAAAGTCTCTCTAACACTCTTTATTTTTAAATTGTTTATGTTAAATTCCAGAGGAAAGAAAGAACGTGATAAGTGAATTGTCAGAGATGAGAAAACAGCTTCGTAATGAAGAGAGGCGGCTGCAGGAACAGTTGCTAAATGTGGCCAGTGGTGATGATGTACCGATTAAACAGTGAGAATTTCATCTTAAAAGTTAGATTTTGCACAGCAACTCAAGGCTACTGTGTATTAGTAGTTGTTATTATTAGCTAATAGTTATTATTAGTAATACACACAAGTGAAATGGAAAAATAAATATAGAATTTGTATATGAACTTTTCTTCATTTTTTCTAATGTATATAGTTGTTGAAGAATTTTGGTAAAGTTTAGTGTAAGAATGGTTGTACTGGTAAGATAGAAAGTTGCAATAGCCTGTCTTGGAGAGTAGTCCAGAATAGGTATCTGTGGGCAGAATTTTTTCTCATTACCTTTTTTCCTAGGGTGTCATTTGTATCTGTAAACTGCAGTACTAGTGCTGATGAATATGCTCATAAGTAGCATATTGCTGTTGGAAGTATATTTTCTTTTTTAATGAAAATCATGCACTTTTCAATAAAAAAAAATTGGCTTGCTTACTTCCAAAATAATTAATTAATCATGCCAATTAGTTGGCAAAGATTAATCAGAACATCAGCCTTGGTTCCACTCCATAAATTATGATTTTTTTTTTTTTAAAGTTATCCTTTTTTCTAACGTGATATGCAGTGCCATTACTTTCAAATTTATTTTCTTGCTTTGATAGCTTTATTTAGGTACAAGATAATGTAGATAAATTTAGATAAAAATTAGATAAAAAATAAGATAAAAAGTAGGAGCTTTATCAATATTTTATTTCCATCCAATTTACTAATATTACGGAGTTTAATTTTGTTCTGCTTGGTTTAGAAACTTTTCAAGCAGGAGGAGAGAGAAGAATCAAAAGGACATATTTGAGATGGCCAGGCTTCGTCTGCAGGCTCCAGTAAGGCGACTTCCGCTAGAGGCGCGAGAGCCTGTCAATATACAGAATATCCGGGAATTTAATGAACTTAAACACAAAGGCAGGTAGATCTTCTTGTTATTGATGAAGAAAAGTAGAGAAGCATCCATCCTTTTGCATGCCACCCAGGATTTAAAGACAAAAATAAATGTCAGGCTTTTCATAGTTACTGCCCATATTTGTCGTACTTTGTAGACATCATATGCAATGTATATATCTCTCTGTGTGGCTATTTCTACAATTGCACGCAATACACATTGTGATGCTGAGTTATCACTCAACAGTGCTCACCTAGCTTCTAGTCCTTGCTGCTTAAATTTCTTAAGCTTATGCATTTCTTAAGACTCTCACACATTTGATACTATGATGTTACTGGAAGTAGACTGAATTACATTTATTGGTTTTTTTACCCACCAACAAATTACAATTCTGTGTAACTTTCTGTTCCTCCTTTACTAGAAAATCATTACAAAAGTTGCTTATCCTCTTGGGCAATGTCCCCATTATTTTTAATGTTTTTTATTACCTTGTATCTGTCACTAGCTCTTTAAAAACGTCTTTCAGAAATGTTGGCTTAAGGAAGAATTTAAATTTCATGTCATTGCTCTAGATTCTGAAACATGTATGGCCTTGAGGCACATGTATCCTGATCCTCCAAAAGATGACCACACTCTAGAGATTCAACAGCAGGCACTGTTGAGGGAGCAGCAGAAGAAACTTGACAGAATGAGAACAAGGAGAGAAACAGAATGTAAGGAATGGATGATCTCAGATAATGATTTTTGTTTATTTGTTTTGTATTTGATAAGAATTAAAAATCACCAGCTTTACTTCTTTCAAGTTCGGTGTCAGCACTGCAGTGCAAAACAGTAAAACACTGGATGGGAATGCTGTCGTAATATAAAGCATAAAAAGATTGAATGCTGGTTTTTGGTTTTGTCTTGTCTTGTTTTTTAATTACTGTGACTGTTTCTCTTTGGTTCCCTGAAAGTAATTTAACTAATACTTAAAAATAGCACGTGTTTCTTCAATCTTTCCAAAAGTTACAGTTGCACCTGTACTAATGAACTCAGTTTTGCAAGACACAAATTCTTCAGTGTTTTTCTCTCTAATTCAGACTGTCTTGATGAAGTTTCTGATGAGAAAGTAGATTCATTTTCTCTGGTGGTTGAGCTAAACTAAACTTTCAGCTGCTTCCCTGCCCGCATCCCCTCACTTCTACTCCTTGGCGATATAGAGGGAGAATTAAGTTTGTTGGCCAAGGTGCAGATAGGTGGTTGCTTACTATTTGCTGTTGCAGGGAAAATGAACTCAACTTGGGGGGAAAATTAACCTAATTATAATAAAATTAAATAAATATTTAACTAATGATTTTGAGTAGCACAAACCAAAAAGATAAAAATCAAACCCACACCTTTTCTGTCCTCTTCCTCATGCTCAACTTCACTGTTTCACTCCTAATGGTCCTGCTCTCCTTCCTTGGTATCACACCAGATTATGCTTAGTCCCTTGTTGCAGTGGGTGATGTCAGGCCATTGGGAGTGGGTAGTTGCAGTCAGTACACAGCACTTTCTCTCTGTTTCTGTCTTGCTCCTTTCTGCCTGCTCCACCATGGTCTCCTCCAGGGGCTCGCTGGGAGTTTATGCTCTGGTGCTTGGAGCACCTCTTCCCCTCCTTCTGCACTGACCATGTTGTCTGTTGGGCTGCTTCTCACACTTTTGTCTTTACTCCTCGTGCCATGCTTTGTTTTCACCCCTTTCTTAAGTATGTTTTCACAGAGGCACAACAAGCTTGACTGATGGGCTCAGCCATGTCTTGCAGTGGGTCTGTTGTGGTACCAGCTGTGCCCAGCAAGGGGCAGCCCCTCATATTTTCTCCCAGCCCTCCCTGTGCCACAGGCACCCAGTACAATTTCGAGTTGCTCTAGATTTTTTTATCCTTAGAGATGAGGTGAAAGTTTGGTATAAAAATACCCAAACATATCTGAAAGGAAAAATAGTTACACCTTTCCATAAGAAAGCCTTCTTAAAGAAGACTTTAAGAATAACTGCATGCCTCTTCACTGCATGTGTCTTCTTATCACTGGTTCTGCTTTGAGGCTTATGTTACCTGTTAGCAGATCCGTATGTGAATAAGATTAACAAAATTGGTGCCAACATGTGAAGGATGATAAGTTACTTGCAGGATGTTTGCTTTAGTACCCTGTTGAGTGTAACCCTATTCCATCTTGGACAAATGTGTTGGTGTTCAAACTGTGTGCAATATTGCTTATGGATAACAGCATCGCAGTTTCAAGTAAGTGTATCTGTACCATTTCCTGTGTTAACTACAAGCGCTGGAATATCCTTTGATGTCTAAATGAATGTGTAGGGTTGTGTTCAGTATTCCCCTTTGTGAGATTAACTGAAATGATGAAAAACAATTAGCTAGCTTCAACTGAGTTTTGGGGGTTGGTTTTAATTTTCCACCATTAGAGTATTTTTCAACAGACCAATTTGAGAAGGGCTTAATTTATGTTGTCTGGAGCGGAACTTCCACCATCTAGAAAGCAAATTTGCCTTTTCATTAATTTTAAGGGTAAGAAATCATTTTAGACATGTGCTAAATGAATAATGCAATATAGCAACTGCCTGAAGAGGCATTTCCTAGAACAGTTTAGATTAAGCAGCTGATTTTGAAAAAGATTTTCCACTGGCACTTGTAGAGGAACCTTGAGCAGTTTTTCCTCTGTTTCTCTTACTGCTTTATAACATCATTTAACTTTATGGTCTGTCACTGTGTACTGAGCAAGAGAATTAATTAGTTGCTATATATGACTCTATTTCAAGTTTATTTTCCTTGGAGACAAGTTCACCATCTTCCTCCCACTGGAAATAGATGAGTAGTTTTATTGTCTGATTTAAGGCAGAAAGGAAGAGGAGTTAAAGCAATATGTATTCTTGTACTGTAAGTGAAATATAGTATTATAGGCTGTAATGTCAAAAGCTCACTTTTTTCCCCAAACTAAAATGTTCTGTACTTTATATGCTTTATATACTCTTCCCTCTCTTATGTTTTTTCTTTCTTTTTTTTTTTTCCTCTCTTTATGTAAAGAAATATGTGCACTATTAGTGGAGAAACAATCTGAGGAACTAATGATTTTTTTAAATGTCCCAATTTTTTAAAATGCTTACTGTGTCCTTATAAATAATGCAGTTATTTTGCAGATTTCTGGATTATTATTATTTGGGGGATAGGAGAGAAAGGCACAGGAGCAGGTCTGATACTGTTGCACTGCAGTGCTGGGCTATACTTCACTCTGCTTGTGTAGCATATCAGGAATGGGTCAGTTAGTCAGTTCGGGGGAAGCGACAGCCTGCTATGGTGTTTGACGTTAGACAGAGGGTCAGCTACAGAAGTTTGCTAGACAGAGATGGAAGAAATAAAAACTATCTTATTGTTTTATTTGAACACTTAAATAAGAAGAGTAACTTCAGTCTTGGCTCCTTGTATATCCAGCATGCCTGGGATCATTGTTAGATTAACTTTCAGGATAGCTCTCTCTGCTCTCCAGAGGTGAGGTTTTTATCCTCAGGAAGCACTTTCCCCCTGTGAAATGCTGGCCTGCTAGTTGAAGCTCTCTTTGAAAGCTGCAAACATGTTGTGCTCAGCATGTTGAGCATAAAATCACTCCTGGGGCTTTCTGCAGTCTCCTGCTCTGATTATTTCAGATTATTTACCTGGCAGAAGTCAAGGGAACTGATTTCACCTAACAATTTATTGTGACACAGCATCCCTCTTGCTAGTCAAATTGCTTGTTGAGCTGTCCCACCTAGGCAAGAACATCATTAGTCTTGAGTTCTGTTGATGTAAATACAACTGTTTATCTATACAAACATGCCTATTCCTGGCAAGCAGATGTCTAGACAATAGAATAAATGTTTTTGGGTATCCATGAGTTTTAACTACAAAACTGTTGTAATATTTAGCTTCATATAAATGAGACTCCTGATTCAGTCTGGCTTTTGACAGACCAGTAAAAATAACAACAAAACTCGAAGTGGAATTGGGAAATACATGGCTCAGGTGATTGCTAGTTATGGAAAAAATAACTCATTTTTGGATTTCTAATTTTTGAGATTCGATACAGTATTGGTTTGGTTTTCTACTCGTAAATAAGAGCTATTTCTCTCCATTATTTTTCTTTTCTGTGTGTCCTAGCTGCGAAGTTCAGATGAGTTTAAAGTGTTACAGTTTAGCACTAGCAACCACAGGGACGTTGAATACCATTAACTTCCACCTTTTTTTAAAACATTCAATTCACAAATGTTTTTAATGTAATAAAAATGGGACATATAAAATTTAATATGTGAAGATGATGGCAAGAAAACCAAAACACATACGCTAGAGAAGAGAGGATGATCTTTATTACAGTAAGGAGGCCATCCTTTTTGAGTTCTTTGGTATGCTTTGGAAAATGGGTTTCTGTTGAAATGCTTTTTCATCTGAAATTACTTAACCTGGTGTGTTTTCTCCATACCACATTCCAGTTGCATTAGGATTCTGCGGTATGCAGAACATGATGACAAAACATTTCTTGTTAGCTGTGTGACTGGGTATTGTTTAAGATGCAGCAATTCAAATAATAAAGGTCTTAAGGTATCAACAAACAAAACATAAGAGGGTAAAAGAGAAAAACTGAGCATTCACGCAGCAACCTTCTGTGTTGCTCTGATGGCTTAAACCATGCTGCCTTAACAGAAGTTGATGGTTTTTACATTACTCAGTCAACACTTGGACATGACCTTTCGATAGCAAGTGTTGACAATATTGTGGTAAACACAGCACAAAATTAGTTCTGACTGTTGCAATGTAGACAGCTTTTTCAGAATTCAGCACAACTTAGTGCAGTTTTAGCATTCAGTGAAGTGTGATTATATCTTCTTAAAAATACTGCTTTTCAGTAGCCACAAAACCAGTTAGGCTTCCTTTTTCTGGATGGCAAGTCAGTTGTTGAATAAGTTGGGAAGCGCTGATTTTTGTTAGTGAAGAATGGTATAGTTCTAGTTTGAAAAGTGTGTTTGCTTTTTGGGAGAGAGTGATGAATCCAGCCTCAAGAAGGGCTTGCACATGCTCAGAGTTCTTAGAAATAGCATACTACTGAGTTCTGTTTGATTTCTGTGATTCTACATAAATTAACATAAGGAAACTGGAATAAGCATTGCATTCAAAATGTTTTTAAAATGCTTATTGCAATGTGTGTAATTTTAAAGTAATAGTGCATAATGATCTTCATTTTTGTAATAATATGTTGATAAAACTTTTCATATTTTTTTAATATCTTTATCTTTTTGTCCCTTGTATGTGCCTTTTGTTGATAAAGATGATTCTGCTTCTGGTGGCAACCCACAAACCATGAGACTGGTAAGAATTAAACAGCTTTTTATTATATTGCTGTGTCTTTTTCAAGTGCAAGAAATACTCTGTCTTTCACAGATTTGGTGAAAGGAATTGCACGTAAACAAAGAGACAAGAAGCTTATTTACGTCTCTTGCTTGTCAATACAATGAGTAACAACTTCCTTAAACTTGACATACAAGTTGTTTATCTTTGTATATAAAGACAGTCTGATTCTTTAACCTCGCTCTTTTCATTCACTGGTGCTTACTTTATATTCATATGATGTTAGGTTGCTGCTGGGCATGGGAATTAATAGAAAAAGAGAAAAAGCCAACCCAGAAGCTATTGCTCTGAATTCAAGTGGCTTAAATAATGCACACAGTCAACAATTATTTGTTATCTCAAATGGGATTTTTATTTTCTGACTTGGTGAGAAGAGCGAAAGAAAGTGCTGTCAAATTGGAATTCTGCACTGACCTGAACTGCAGAATAACAAGAGTTCAGTTGTGTCTTAGGGGAATGTGGAAGCACACAAAATGGAAGACTATGCAAGAGGAAAGCTGTTAGAATCAAGGATAATACTAACTCCACACAGGAATTAAACATTTTCTTATGTAAAAAAATAAAAATCACCTTAATGTATTTTATAGTCGTAATTTATTGCCTGAAATTCTTCTTCAGAGCAGTGCTTTTCACTAAAGAATTTGTTTTCTCTTGTTCTGTTTCTTCTTATAGTTTCTGCTGCTTTGATTTGAGTGGTTTTCAACATAAATTATTCTGTGGTAGAATTTCTGTAACAAATGGTTGCAACTATGCAGTGAACTAGAAGTATTACTCTTAGTGCTTGTTATAACTGAAATTTGTTGGTTTAATGCTTTGATGTCAAAGATTGCATGTAGTGGAATAAGTGAAAAATGGAAGCATTCTTCATTTGATCGATACATCATGCACACCTTAGGTGCAAAGCTCACTTCTAGTGCTGACTGTTCTGAAATTTAAGCCGAGTGACAAGGATGTGTTTCTTGATGGAAATGTCTGTTTTACACTAATCACTGCTACAGTTGCCATGTGCAAGCGCATTCATCAAATGGGATTACTAGAGAAGAATAAGAAATCCCTAATGCTGAAAGAGAATGAGTTACTTAAAAATGTATAGGTATCATATAGCTATAAAATAAGGAATAGTACAGAAGACTGTAGAGCTGGTGTTGGCTTTGCAGAAGTTTGGCAGTTAATTTCTATTAAGTATATTTTGGCCCCAGAAATATCTTGGGGCATCTGAATTTGCCTATCTCCTGTTTCACTTTTGTAGTTCAGGAATGAATCTGATGGATTCTTGAAAAATTCACTGTTGGAGTCGGATAGCGCTTTTATCGGTGAGTTCCTATCTCTCCTTAACCTTGTTATGAGTGTACAAACATACCCTTTCATCTAATGACCTATCTTTAAAATGATCATTACTGGTTTAAAAGTTGCAAGGGGTGTTGCTATGGTGAGTGTTTTGAAGAATTAGAAAATTATGCCTCTAAGTTAAAATGCAGACTTTGATGGAATTGTACTGCAATAAATTTGTGTAGGTCACACCTAAAATTAATGACACTGCTCACTTGCTTTATTGCATTTCACATCTTTTAATGAGAAAGCATCTTTACATGCTCACTGGGCTCTGACTGGGATGTTAGTCTTCTCAAGGAGCTTTTTTGACATCTTCCCAGCTTTGCATGAGGAAAAGCTAATATTTGTTCAGCAAATATGTAACAGTGGTTACAATGGTAGAATATACAATGCTGTCCTATTATTCTGCAACAAAGAAAATAATTTATTAGCAATCACAGTTCACAATTATGGGCTGCCCACAGTGAAATATAAAAGTGCAGGGCAGCCAGTGATTCTTTTCATCTTTATTCTTCTGTTTTACAAGCATACTTAATTTTAAGTCTGATTATATGGGCATAAGGGATTCATTCTAATCACCTGAAGTAGGTGATTTTTAGTTTTCTTAAGATGTTTATACAGAGGAATATGTCTCACATTGTCTTATGTCTCTTTATTCAGCCTTTATATGCATGTACGTTGAAGTGCTGTTTCAGATATAATTGTTTCTAGTCACTAAAAATAATAAAGCTAGAATTTGTCTTCTCTTAAAAAAAAAAAACCCAACCAGCTCAGGCCTCCATGTGTTATTTTCCATTAGTAGGCATTGAAATTCTCGTCAATCATCTGTAAGAAATCATCTTACAAGGTTTTATTCTTTGCTGTAGGGGAGATGCAGTAGATTTCTGCAAGTGCTTTTTAATGAAACTAGGTACGTTTCTACGTACCAATGATTGTTATCTCTGGGTTTGGTTTAAAAGCAAAATGTTTCATTTGAAGTGCATTCCATCATACCCTGTTAGCATGCAGGTTCTTGAGTACAGTATTGAGAAGAGCACAGGATGGGGCTTTAAGGCTTGTTCAGTGCATTTGATACTCTCTGTACAGAGTCTGTAGTGCCTTCTTCTTGAGGTTAGGCAATACTGTGTATTAGTTACAGCCCAAATGATGAAAGGATACTTTAGGAGGGTCCATCAGTCTAGAATCTGACCAGATATCCTATATCTAACAGGACGGAATAGGCACAATTGCCAGAATAAGCACATGGGGAGAATATAAGGTGGTGGGGCAGACATGCAGCAACACTGCAGAGAGTACTCCCCCAGCCTCCAGTGACTTGTAACTCTGAGGCTTGCTTGGTCAAATGCTGTGTGTTTGCATTTAGTAAAACCTGCTAAGACAGGTCTTTAAGAGATTGCCTTTCAAGAATTGGAATTGGCATTTCTGAATCCCTCTAATTGTTTACCATCAGTGGTTTGTGTGGATAAGTTTCCTCATTATGCCTTCTGTGAACTGTCTTCATCTGCTCTGAATAAACCACCCCTGTAATGGCTCACTCCTTGGTTTTAGTCACCACTTTCACAAGGTTCATGATATTTATCATCCTCTCTCCTATTTGCTTCTTCTGCCCATCAAGCTGATTCTTGCAGCTTAGTTAACTCACAGTACTATTCATCCCCTCCATTTTTTCCTTTTTCTTTTTTTCCTAGATCATTTATGACTATGGTGAAAAGCATATTCTTCAGTACTGAGCTGTAGGCACTAAAACATTGTCACCCTTTGCATTGTTCGAGCTTTATAAATAGTTATTAAAATTTTGAATATGAATCTGGTGATTTCCATCCCTGAAATGAAAAAAGAAAACCGTCATTTTTTTGTGGGCTGCCTTCTCTGTGAATTGTGCTGCTCACACTGTCAGAGGTCTCTTGTGAAATGATTGTGGTGCATTTTAACAATGTTTTAATTTCGTAAGAAGAGCAAAACACAGAGAAAAACTCTGTAGTTGTTTTTCTTTGGTTTTGTTTTTTTTTTTTTTGGACATGGGTTTAAAATCTAACTCCATTTTGTAATGGATGTTAGCATTACAAATTGATTTGTCTTTATGTCCTAGGGCTCAGAAATTTGAGGCAGTTCTGAGTAAAGAGATTTATCAATTTCTTTTCCTCTTTATTTGCCTCACTTGAAACCCTAGAATTTATTAGTGTTAATGTAGTGATTTGAAGGCATGTGTGTGTAGCAGCATCTGAATTATAGATATGGAACAGGTAGCATCGCACACTAATGAAATACTAAAGGTATGAATAAATTCTTCTTTAGCTGGTACTTTGTTTCTGTTGGGATAAATCCACATGATACAACAACTTTTTGTATTCTGAATGACAGCAATATTTGGAATATAACAAAGCTCAACTAATTTTGTCATAAATTCTGATAAATGGCTTGTTAGCCATATACCATTTCAGAATTATGCTTTCGTTTGTTTTTACTTGAGCCATTTGTGATGAGAGCATTGATACCTTTGGTGAATCTGGGGGAGGGAATAGAGGAGAGGGGAATAAGATTTTCATTTCTAGGGAACACCCAACTGGTAAGATGAAAGGATGTTTTTGAAATATCTGTCTGTGCCTCTGAGCTTCTCCATTGTCAACAGAAATAATTGGTACTGAAATTTGAGTTTTGAGACCTTTGAAACTTGTGAATGATATAAAATATTTCATGGAAATGGGTTTTCAATTTGCTAGGAAGAGGAAAATCCCATTGTTTCCACAGTTGTGGTATGTCACAAATTTTCAGGCAAATGCTGCAGAATACTCTCTCTCTCTCTCTGTAAATTTACATTTATCTTTTTTAAACTTAATGTGTCATACTCAACTAAGAGCCTTTCCAAAACATGACTGTTGTCAAAGAGTAATTCGTGGTAGTGGATTCTGTTCTGGTTTTGTTAGGCAGAGTCCTTTCTTTCTCTGGGAGGCTCTGTTCTGAGAGCCTGAACTAAAAATCAGAGCCCGCTATCTGCACCAAGCAGTGGCAAACCATAAACCAGCCTCAAGCAGTGGATACTGGTCCTGAAATGAAAAAAAGTATCTGTTTAAAACAGTTTCTATTTGAAGTTATTGTCAGAATTGGCAAAGGAAGGAGAAGTAGACGAAAGAAGTGTGAAACAGAGATGTCACCTTAGAGTTCATTTTTATAGGATCATAGAATCATAGAATAGTTAAGGTTGGAAGGGACCTTAAGCTCATCCAGTTCCAACCCCACTGCCATGGGCAGGAACACCTCTCACTAAAACTATGTCATCATATTATTAAAAATGATGAAACTCCCCCGCTGTAATGTGGTAGAGGTATGACAAAAAATTTATTTACTTATTTTTATATGAATAGATTCTGACACTTATTACATGAAAAGACTAAGATACAACTAAGGATATATGATTAAGGCACCAATTAGGTTGTCATAATACATCCATCTATTTACATACATGATTTATTCCATGATTACTATGCCTTCCATTTGCACAGTGTTCTCTCTTCTGCTATTCTGCCCCTCTGCTCTGCTCTCGTGAGATTCCACTTGGAGTATTGTGTGCAGTTCTGGTGTCCTCAACATAAAAAGGGCATGGAACTGTTGAAATAAGTCCAAAGGGGTGTCACGAGGATGATCAGGGGACTGGAGCACCTCCCGTATGAAGATAGGCTGAGAAAGTTGGGGCCATTCTGCCTGGAGAAGAGAAGGCTGCGTAGAGACCTCATAGCAGCCTTCCAATATCTGAAGGGGGACTATAGGGATGCTGGGGAGGGACTCTTCATGAGGGACTGTAGTGAGAGAACAAGGGGTAACAGGTTAAAACTTAAACAGGGGAAGTTTAGACTGGATACGAGGATGAAATTCTTTACTGTGAGGGTGGTGAGGCACTGGAATGGGTTGCCCAGGGAAGTTGTGAATGCTCCATTGCTGGCGGGGTTGGACAGAGCCTTGGGTGGCATGGTTTAATGTGAGATGTCCCTGCCCACGGCAGGGGTGCTGGAACTAGATGATCTTAAGTTCCTTTCCAACCCTAACTATTCTGTAATTCTATGATTCTGTATTCGAGTACTCACCTGCTTTAAAGGTCCAGGTATAAAGAAAGTATGGTGAACTGAGATAGTGGAGGATGTGCAGGATGTAAAATGCTTTATCCTCTACATGAGAGAGATCTCAGTGTATATCTCAAGATATTCCTGGAAGGTCATCCCTTGCTACTGTTGTGATACCTTATTATTTTGTCTGCATCTGGATTATCACTGGCTTTATGTCCTAATGAATAAATTCATTTGATCCCTGTGATTAAATCCAGTATAATGTATTAGCTCATTTCAGAACATAAACAGGTTTGAACACTGCTGAGTATTTTGATTGCTTTGAAAATGATTTCACCTTTTTTTCCAGGTGCTAACGGGGAAACATTTCCGGCCTTAGAAGAAGTTAATTCATCACCACAACTTCGACCCTCTGCAAGGGAGAGGAGACGAATGAAGCAGAAAGCTTTGGAGTGTGCTGTATGTATGGTAACTGGATTAGCCTGAATGTGAAGGTGGACGACAGATCTGATGTCAGACTGTTTCTGTGGTTTCTTAGTGGCTATATGATATGGATGCATTGATGGATATGGCTGATATAAGGGTACATGTGTAGCTATTTGCCCTTTTTAAAAGGATACCATTTAACTGATGGATTTGTGTGTTTTGGGATTTTCTGCAGGAGGATATTTCATGGGGTCAGACACCATTGCTGCAGCCTGACAGCTGTTCTTTGCACTCAAGCTTCAGCCTTGATATTGATCAGTTGAAAGGCAAAAATGAAGAACGATTGCACAGACTGACTGAGCTCCAGCAGAAATCTGCTTGCTTAGGTATGCCCCTTGTGGTAGAGGTGATGCAGTGAATACTAAGTAATGACAATAATTAAAGGAACAAATCTCAAGAAACTATGTGTAGTTGAAGCAGATGGCTCAAACAGCAGTTATTTAGAGCCCTGTAGCTGGTGCATGAGGTTCCCCAGCAAACTTCGAAACAGCTTTTAGAATAAGTTTAGAAGGGGGTAGTAGGAAAGGATGCTCTAATTCCTGTCTGATCAGCCACTCATACTTGTCCTGTCTGTACCGCTATTAATACTGTGATGTGTCACTGCTAGCAGTAAGATGTAGCTCTCCAGCTGTGTAACTGAAATGTTAGTGGGAAGAAATGAAACTCCAAACTGATGAATGTTGATGGGGTGCCCATGTGAGTTTATTAACATTCCTAGGAATCAGATGTCTGTGGTCCAACCAGCATGAAGATATGCCATAAAATTGTGTATAAAAAGTACTTAAATCTCTAGTGAATTTGGATTGTCTATAGGTTTGTTAACATAAATGATCATTCAGTATTTGATGTTGGTATTGATGCCTCTTTCACTATACCAGCACTTGAATTTATTATGTAAGTAACTCTTGTAACCATATAAACATCAAACTTGAGGAGTTATCGCAGAGCTTCTCCATCAGCTGACTGCCTGATGTAGATCCACTTTGGGTGTGAGGTATCAATTATGGCATCCGTTAATGGCCTTCAGTTTCTCACATGGGTTGTGACTGCATTGATCAGCTTTGTGCTAATGAGTTTTTCATGTGAGTCTGAAATCTCCCTTGTTTTTAGGAGGCGGTTGCTATGCTGTCTAGGCAATTAGAGTATCAGTATCCATTTTATAAACTTAATGAGAGTACAGATGCTGACCGTGTTCCTGATTCTGTTGCCATGGGTACTTTTACAAGCACTTCATCCTCTTCTGCATAGTTTTAACCATCTCACTGTGATTTTTAAGTCACTGAAAAACCCCATTCATATTCATTTCTTTTATAATCTAAACAAATGCTTCTGTTTATTATAGCCCCCAGAGCTTCTGTCTTTATATATGTATATAGTTTTTGTGTGTATGTGTATATATAGATATTTGTAAGTCTCTGTGTAGCTTGTTTTTTGGAACACATGGGGACCATCACTCATCTTTAACATATGTGCCTCTTAGAAATGTAATAGGAGATTCTTCCTCTCATCTGTGGTTGCCAGGGCTGCACTGCTGCCTGCCTCCTGTTCCCTCCTTGTACTCAGTGACATTACAGAAAAAATGAATGAAGCCGAGCGGGTTTATTCCTTTTCCCTTGTGGTTTGATAGAACCCTCGTGGCATCCTTTTGCTTTCCTAATAGCTGTCATCAGAGATGTTGCTGGAGAAAACAACTCTGTCAGATATATAGCTAAAGAGCTCTGGTTATGTTCCTTTTAAAGGAGTGGGAGAAGGCAATTGACAGGCTTTGATAAATTTTAGGAGCTGATCTTGTTGGCATGGCAGGGAGGCTCTGTTCACAGGAGTTCACTTTCCTTTATGGGGCTGATGTGGAAATCCTAAAGCCGCCCAGAATTGTTTTCTTACTTGGAAAACTAGTGCATATTGGAGCCAGGCCTCCCTGTCTGTTTTCACCCATCCAAAAAGCATTCCCATCAATTTAGACTTGGTGAGTGTTTGGGTGATGACATCTCTGCAAGCCAGCAGCTACTTTCTCCAGTGGGCAATGTATGCATGTTCCTAAGTGGGTAAACAAGAGCAGACAGCTGCAGAAGAGAGCCTTCTCACAGCTTTGAGCATGTTAGGTATGTATGTGGCTGAGACCCCTCTATATGTATATGAAGTTGCCTAAATTCCTTGAGACTTAGGAATTCCTCTGCACCTCTAAATAAAAGAATGCTGGAGCGCAGACAATCTACAGCAGGGCAGCAGGACTGATTCCTGATAAGAGCAGGCTGACAGAAAACAAACACAAGTATCCACTCGAGGGCACTGAAGGAGTTTGTGCTCCTCTAGGGGTAGTGTGCTGCTGTCAGTGGTTACTGGGTATCCAGACATCACTCCATTTCCAAATCAGTATTTCATGTGAAGGAAAGAGAGTTATTTATCCCCAGCCTCCATTCATGAAGTGTGAATTCTCAAGTGGCAACTCCAAAGAAAATTCTTTATATGCAGCTAAATTAGGAGCAGGGTTTTTTTAATGGAGTGTACGAAGTGTTGAAATTGTGATGAAGTGAGTTGTGTACTGCAGCTGATCTGTTGTGCTGCCTGAAACAGCACCAAGTGAGTTGTGCTGTAGTGTAGTGCACGATGACCTGTGATGATCTTCTCTCTGGCAAAACAGTTGTTCTTTCCTCTGACTCCTGGAAGATCTAATGGCTTTGTTTCTGAAGGCAGTAATAGATGCAGGGAAATGCAGCCTTCTGGCCTCAAAGTCCGCAGTTTGTCTCAAATGCCTTATTTTTACTGATGATAATCTCCTAAAGAAGTAGCAAAGAGAAAATTAATTTTCCTTAGGTACTGTTTTTCCTGCTGTGTGCTGTTATTACATACATAAGTTATGGGGGGTTAACACCTGCAGGTTCCAACCGACAGCAGAGTTGGTCTGACCCAGGATTTAGGAGGGAAGGAGGTTCACTGCCAGCTTTACACTGAGTGTCAAGCACTGGAGATGACAGGCTCTGGAGAGAGGGAGCTAGAGTTACACTTTCAATGCTACAGAGAAGTTTGGTTTTAACTGAGAAGGTTTAGAGGAAGATCAGATCACTGTCTGTAGGAAGGGCAGAACTCGGGGGTTCACTGCCAAGTTGTTTCAGAACAAGAAGGATGTGGCACTTTGGTTTAGAACCTGCGTCCCTCAGGCACTATGAGGAAAGCTGAGCCTCCACTCTCAGCACACATGGGATTGTGCAGTTTCTGTCCTTCCCTTGTCTACGCACCTGGTTGCTGCTGCTTCTGCGGGACTTGGGCTCTGCCACCCATGCTTACACCATCAACTTTCATGTTTTAATGAGAAGCTTCGGAGAAACTTTGGTTTAAAATCAGATCTTAAAAAGTGTTCATTTTTTTGTCTGCATAAAAGCGTGGTACAAATTGCTGAAGGGAAATATTTCAGCACTAAAGAACACACACTTCAGGTACATTTTGCTGAAATTATAATGTTTCTGCAGAATTTTGGTGTGTTTTTTCCTAATCTAGAGACTTCAAACATTCTTCTGCCTAGGTTAAAAAAATCCCCACCAAACCAGAATGTCCTCATTTACATGGCTCATCCTTAAAGAAGAAAACTTCAGTTTTCAGTTGGGATAGGTGTGGAGGTTTTCCACCGTGTAAAAATTGTGTCGTGAATCCAAAGGCTGAAGAGCACAGAGAAATGATACATTTATATCATTTTGTGTTTATGCGTAAACATCTGCTCATGTTTGATAATCCACACTAAAAGCTGTCTGTTTGAGGTATTAGGTGTGTGTGATTGTGGCTGGATTTGAATCAAGTAGTGGTAGAGTTCAGAGTGACAGTGACCCCAAGTTCAAAGGCAAGGCTGTTGTGGGTTCTTTTTGGTGTGCTTTGTTTCGTAGCTGGAAGATGATGACTTACTTGTCCCATGTGCATTCCAGAATGTCACTGCATTAGGGTCACAAGCCGTGCTGAGCCATTCTGCACACGCTTGCTTGTATTTACACTGTTTACCAGTGGTAAAATACTTCTTCCCAAGTTATCTCCTGCATAAGAGACTGTCTATACCAGGGTGCTTAGTCCTAGCACTGCAATTAATGAGCTTGTTTTTATATGCATTTTCTACACGTGTGCACTGACACATTTGACTTCTCCATACAGTAGGAAGCTTTGGGAAAGCAAGAACCTTTTTCCATCTCTCTCTGCCCATGGCAGGGGGTTGGAACTAGGTGACCTTGAAGGTCCCTTCCAACCCAAACCATTCTGTGACTATGAAATCCTCAGGTTGATGTGGCAGGAGGAGGAGCTGTTGAGATTACGGATGTGGAGCCTGATGTGGACTCTAGATGGGCCTTAGTTCCCCAGAACACCAGCAGTGTGTTTCAAGTAGAAATGAATGTGACTTAAAAGCATTATTTATGCATTCACAGCAGACAGATAAGCCTGTTCAGTATTTCAGAATGTTGTGGCAAGCTTTTGTTCCCTTTAACACGTGTATGTTGCTCTCCTCTCTCAGGTGATAACCTTTTCCTGGGGGAAGCAGCGGACCTGTTGAAGCCTTCTCCATCCAGTGCCGGCAGGCGGCCTAGTTCTGTTGACACGGTTGCAACAGAGCCCTGGCTGCGACCAGGAACTTCAGAGACACTCCAGAGGCTCATGGCAGACGAGTCGAGCCCAGCAAAGCTTTCACCTGAGGCTGTGCTACCGCTGAGCTGGCAGGGGCTGTCCACTGCCCACGGCTGACCCTGCCCTCCCGAACCGCTGTGCCTTGCAGAGGCAGGGACCACGCTGCACTACTGCACTTTCCAGGGCTGCTGAGCCCTCGGCCAGGGATGTAGCGTGGAGCTGTAGGTAGGATTTTAAATAGCAATAATGTAACAAGCAGAAGCTGCAGTGCAGTGGAGATGGAGGGCAGGGATGTTTTGTATGATGTGTGGAGGGAGTTTGGTGGTTTTGCACTTTTTATATGCGTTTCAGCCTCAGAACTGGCCTTCCCACAAGAAACTCTGTGTGTGTGTGAATTTAATATGAAATCAGAGTAAATTTTTAGCTTTGTTTATAGTCGAACTCTGTTTCCAAACTGGTTTAGAGTAACCCAGCAGCTGAGGTGCATTTTAAGCTTTCACCAAAAGAGGAAGTAACTCAGAGAAAGGCACTTTGCTTTTCATACAGTCAGGAGTGCTGACCTGCATGAAAGCTCAACAGTTTCATGGACTATTAGCAATGTATCTCATTCCCTAACCTGTTATGTGCTGGGTGCGTTGCATATATTTAATTTATGGTTCTGATTTAAGAGTTAATAAATTATTTTGTTACTCAAAGTGTGAAAGCAGATTTGAGTTTTCTTGTTTATACTCATGAACAAACTAGAACATTACGGCTGCCTTCAAAGAAGCAGGAAGATTATGTATGGAAAAATCACTGAATAAAAGCACTGAGCTTTAGCAAGGACATGCAGCTACAAGCAAGATTTTAGATGTTCAGTGAACCGAAACACCAAGGTTAAAGGGTAAGGCTGTGACTTTCCTCTGGGTTAGGAATTCCCATGCAGAAGCCAGAACTTGACCAAGAGGGAAAACAAATAAAACAAAGCAACTTGTAAGCATGTCTTTATTTGTACTAAAATGCTGCCTTCAAGGCAGTCTGCCTGCGAGGCAAGGGCCTGTCTGTGGTGATAGCAGGCTGGGATGCTTCTTGGGAGCTGTAGTACTGCAACATTGTGTTGTGCTTCGCTTCTTCCTGGGTTTAGCATGTTCCTTCTTAGACAGCAAGTGCCATATCGTGCTGTCTTACCCTTAGTTTCTGGCTCTTCAGTTGGGGTGTGTCAGTAAATAATGGAGGGATTGTGGTTGTAATCCAAGGCCTAGGCTAGAGCATGTAACACAGGCCGCATGTTGGCTTGATCCTGAATTTCCCAGAGGCAGGAATCCCCAACTGATTTAAAGCAGCTGAGGTGAAAAGTTTTTATGTACAGTTACCACCCTACCAGTGCCTCTCCTGATGAAGTCCACCTCATGTATTTCACACTTCAATTTGTCACCTGCCAGTGCTCCCCTTGGTTTTGATACTCACCCTCTTCAGTTGCTTCATGCATTAAACTTTGAGATGTGTTCACTGCACTATGTGCTGGATACAGAATTTGTCTTCTTCCTCATTGAGTGGCCTAGTTTGATTTTTTTAATCTCCTAAACTATGACTGAAGCATAAAGTTAGTGCTAGCCTAAAACACCAGCCTCATTTAACTGCAGGGAGTTTGGTAAATGTCACTGACCATCCCATCCAAGTGTAGGATGCTGCACAACCCCACATTGATTTGCTTCCTTCACTGCTGCAGTGACAAGAAACCACTGAACCTCCTTTAACCTCACTGCTTAACAGCATTTGGCATTGTGATTTACACTTTTCAGTACAGCTGTCCTCCCCCTGACATTGAGGCTGATACCCAGGATGCTTTTGCTCCTTCACATATTTCCCAGTCTTCCCTTCAGTATACACAAAGCTCAGCTGCCAGCACAGCCTTTCTGCCCACCTCTCTAACATGGTTTTATTTTTATCAATCATGACAGTCTCATCTGCAAAACAAAGCAGCTGTACTCTGCAGGCCTGAGCTCAGAGCTGAGCTGGCTGATGTAGAACTCATTTCCTGCCTCTGACCCTGCTCTTCTGATAACAATGTGTAGATGCAAGTTGAAAATGATACCCAGAGTACAGCACGGGCAGTTCTGGCACTGCAACAGCTGAAGGGAGGTGCAGGAGAGAGTCACGATGTGCCAGGAATTCAGTTTCCAATGATCCAAGGCTAAAGTGTATTAGGCCTTTTCCAAGTAAGCAATTAATAAGGGAAGGCATAAGAAGGTCATGCTGTAAGGTAAGTCCTTACTAAATAGGAGCACACAACAACAAAGCAATAAGGCTTAAAAAAATCTCAACCCCAAAGTAACTGATGTTTTAGGTGGTCTGTTGTACTTGGTGTTGATGAATCTTTAACACGGGCATTTAAAAGGGAATTGGGAAGTCATGGGTAAAGGATATGTGACTGGCTATTAACAGTAGTGCTCTGGGTCACAGATGTAAAAGTAACACCACTTGCCACTGGTGTAAGGGAGAGTGACATCAAGAGGGATGGGGAGACATTATAAATACTCCAAGCATTATTAATGATCACTGTCAGACACAACAGACCTTGGGTCTTAGTACAGTCGCTTAACCTTTAAACACAACTGAAAAAACCAAAATACAGCCCAAGAAGAAAGGCTGTACAACTGCAGTTAATTAGAATTACCTCAATTCTCCCCCTTCTGACTTTGTTAAATGCAATTTGGTTTTGCTGCACCCCAGTTAACATTATGAGAAAACTCCAGTCACAGGTCATGCTGTTTAATTCCCTTCACTGCAGTGAACTGCTTACTTCTGTGAGCGGCTACAGGAGAGACATTTCTCTGTCAGGTCAGACTCCCTTGTCCACTTCTCAGTTGTTGTCACACTTCTATCCTTTGCTAGCTCCAAGTTTTATCACAGAATAGTTTGGGATGGAAGGATCATCTAGTTCAGTTCCGCACCACCTTCACAGTGAAAAATTTCTTCCAAATATCTAATCTAAATCTCATCTCTCTCAGCTTAAAAACCATTCTACTACCTGGCCTTGGAAAAAGTCCCTCTCAGATTTCTTGTAGGTCCCCCTTTCAGTACTGGAAGCTGCCCTAATGTCTCCCTGTAACCTTCCCTTCTCTAGGCTGAACAAGCCCAATTCTACAGGCCTGCCTTCATAGCAGAGGTGCTCCAGCTGGCTGACATATTCCCAGGCAGCAGTCAGACAAAATGTTATGATCTGTTTCCTATTAATACACTAACTTCCAGAAAGCAAAATGCAGTGTTTGAGTTTCTATCTGTGCAGCACTGCAGGGTTCATTTGACTAGTCCACCTACAAGCACTTCTACTCTTTCCACAACCATCAACCAAGGGCATGCACCTGTCTGCCTCCAGAGGGCCAGGGTTTGTTCCTTTGGAATGAGAGCACAAGAGGCAAAGGAAGCTGTAGGACAAGTAGCTGTGGGTTAGACTGGTTTTGATTGCACTGATGAAAGAGTTCAAAAACTTTATTGACCTATAACCTGATTAGAATATGCCAGATGAGAACCAAATATTGTACAGAAAGTTGTACAGAATTTTTTTTTACATAGAAAACTTTACATATCTGTACCATATACATTTTGTCCATCTGAAAAAAATTTCTACATCCATTGTAATACAGAATGCTTGACAATCTTGTCTTTCAACCATCAGAGCACAATTCACAGTATGAATACATTTCCAATAAATTTAACCATCCCCAAACCATGCCAGATTTGTTACTTGAATAAATTCAACATTAAATTCTGTACATAAGAGTGAAATCTACATCAAACAAAAAACATCTGACAGCAGACACAACCTAGACTTGTTTGCAGTGATTCAAGTTCCAGTCCTTGAAGGATCATCATTTCAATGGCTCGTTATAGTTAAAAGCCCTAAAACATGTGTATTACAGGTAATTATGTCAGTCGTGATATTTCTACCTCTGTTCTTGACAAAAGTCAGCAACACCAACTTCTGGGCTACAACGAAACCAAAAAAGAAGGAAGAAAAAAGAAAGAAAGAAAGAAAAGAAAAGAAAAAGATCACAACCCAAAAAAATGAACCCAAACTTCTAGTGCATCTGGTAAACAATGAAGTGTTACGGGTTTTCAGCAAATCAAGAATACAGAAATAAAACAATCCAGGAAGAACTGTATAGTGTTAAAGAGTTTATATTACAGACCTGCATCTCTGTACATTTTTCACAGAAGGATGATTCCCAATGTCTCAGACAGCCTGAGTGTGCAAAAATCTTAGAATAAGAATATCAGACATAGTTGCTAAATATCTTTTCCCATGAACAATAATCTTCATTTTCTTTTCACTATAAACATTTTATCATTCAAAATACAGCTCTCCTGAGTTGTACTTCTCGCAGAAGCTCAAACCTTTACATATATAGTTCTTTGGGTACATTTTACTTTAACACCCACCATAAACATCTGTTGCTATACTGCTGTCTAGGACAGTAAAGGATACTGCAGCCCATGCTGACAGGAGGACTGTGCTAAAAACTGGCTCTGTGCTCAGCATGAGCCAGGTAAGAGAAACCAATAGAGATAATCCATCAGGAAATAAAGGGACTGGAGTATTGCAAGCCTTAATTACAGTTGTAAGCATCTGTACCATTAACCCTTGGATACACGTTGCCAAACAAAGAAATCATTTTTATGGATATCCAGACAGAATGGCTCAGCTACCTGGTCCTTTTATTTAGCTGAGGAATAGGAACACTTCAACAGAGCAATACTCAGTCACTATCTGCTACTGCTTGCTTAGTCCAGACTCCTGTTCTGGTGGTTGGGATATCTGGAAAACCACACCAATCCGCAGAAAAAACCTCCGCAGAACAGCTCGAAGTTCAGGAATAAGGTCAAACTGCATTATTTCACACAACAGAGGGTAGTAGAATGAGGCATGAGCCTTGAACTGAGGAGAAAACAAACAGAAGAAATTATTCCATTATGCATCCATACACCTCAGAGGGCATGCGGCCAGTGAAGGGTTTTAAAAGCTCTCCCAAGTCAAGGTAAGAAACCCACAAAGGGACAAGCAGGAACACACTGTAACTGAAGCCAGCACTGGTCGAGTAAGACTGAGACAGCAGCGAGGTACTCTGACAAATGCTCAGCCTACACACAGCTCCTTGCTAATGCTTGTATTTAAGAGAAAGTTTTTCTGCTATTAGGTTTTTGTTACAAGTGACCCTTTTCACTTAGCATTTCAGACAAGTTTTGTTAGAAATAAAGGGAGATCCAAATACGGATGCATTTACTGCAGAATTGCTTTAGAGAAGGTTAAGATGATGTACAAGTAGAACTGAAAGCAGAAACAGGAGTTACTTCTTTGAATAAAATATGAGCCACTAATCCTCTTCCTCAGCAGGAAAGGGGTAAAAGTGATTTCACACACACATTTCTAAAGGATTTTAGCATATTTTCAATTTTCTCAGACAACTTTTATTTCATCACTTCCTGCACCCTCACTCTGCATTGTATGTCAAGCACATGCATTTCAATGTACATTCCCTCAATGAAGAGGGTCTACAGAGCAGCAGAACTTTTGAAGTCAAGTATTTAACAGTGTGTGAAGAACTGGCCTCAAGCTACTTCTTACCTCTAAGTGCTGTCTTAAATACCATTCCAAACAGTTACTTACCCTTTCATCACTTATCTTCAGGACTTTAGTCAAGAATAAGAGTAATAGATTAGTCCAGGCTTCCCGATGACTTTCTGAAGTAAGAGTAAGGAAATAACTCAGAGCCTCACTGCAGACACTAGAGAGAAAAGACACAAAACCTAGTAATTAGTACCTGATTGTGAGCTCTACTGCAGAGAGGGTTTTGCAACTATACCAGTGTAGAGGCCTGGTGCAGAACAGTATCATTTTATGAAAGCTACTGTAAGCCTGAGTAGTAACAGAAAGCAGTGATTTTTGTTCAACTCAAAAGCAAAGTCCCAGGACTTCAGGAATAAATACAGTAACAAAACATGACTGCACAGTTTGTGTGTGTATTTAAAGCACATCAAGTGCTCTTTGAGAGTTTGTAGAATGCATGTGACAAAATGGTTTGTAGACTTCAAAAATTAATCTCATGCTGATGTAACTAGCTCTGCTCCCTGCTCTGTAAAACTTGAAATACTTTCACTGTGTTACTGCCATGTTTTAAGCCCTATGTTATATCAACACTTGCTTGATCAGCTTTGTAAATGAAGAAGATTCAGGTGAAACTCAGTATTCACAGTACTGATAGAAAGCCAAAAGCTTCTGTATGCCCACAGCTCCTCCATCCCAGTGCTCCTTGCTGCAGACAAGAACAAACTGCATCAGTTGCCTAAATCATCTGAGGACAATGAAAGAAAAAAGCAGGGTTTAGGTGACAGCTGCTTCTCTTTTCAAAGAGGAAGTATTAACGAGCTCTCACCTACCCAACACGCTACGAAACCAGAAGGTGACAAAACCCTTGTTTTCTCATAAAACGTAATGAGAACAAAAGGCTGAGGCAGCACTAGTAGCTGGAGGCACAGCACCCTCCACGCAACACAGAAACTCTTAATATTAGCTGTGCTAGCTAACACCTTACTGTGCTAACTCTCGGAAGTTTACTGCAAACAGAGGAGGTCTACCCTTTTAAATAAACATTCTTTAACATCAGAAGTAACATCAACAGGTTCAGCTGTGCAGAGCTTACTTCAGTAGCCTTTGCTGGACTTCCTCCCATGCACTGGTACGGCTTTCATCCATGTACATACGGAACAGGATGCGCAGCCCACAGGCAAGACTGCTAGTCTCCTGTTTCAGAAGATTAGGCTTCGATTTGCCTTTAAAACCTAGAGAAATTCCAAGCATCTGTTTAGATTCCTGTGTCAGCTGACATTTTCCCTTACAGTCCTCCACCTTCTAAGCAGCTTCTGCATATAGACAAAAGAACCATCTTAAGAGATTTTTTTCTCATTACATTTAGTGAAATGGAGTCCTGCTAAAAATTAACCTATGTATATGTACCAGAATTGTGTCTGGCACCCATTTTTGTATAGGCTTCCAAACATATTTGAAACTTGGGTGTATGCTGAAAGTGCACCCTAACTGCCAGAACGACGGACTGATTTGTCTCAATCATATATATATATATATAAAATATATATATAGTGTATACTGGTTTATTGCTGGTTTTGGATTAAAATATAGCTAGCTCGTGCAAAGATCAGATGCAATGCTACAGAGAGTTCATTTTCCAGCTATTTCAGAAAATGACACTTATACAACACTGGCAGTTAAAGCAACTACCATTAATAGTTCTGGGGTTTTCTGATGGCAGCTTCCAAGTATGGGGCTCACACCCACAATCAGGGATCAGCTTGGCAGCTGTAACCCAGTGTATCATAGAATAGTTAGGACTGGAAAGGACCTTAAGATCATCTAGTTCCAAACCCTTTGCCTTGGGCAGAAACACCTCACACTAAACCATGATACCCAAGGCTCTGTCCAACCTGGCCTTGAACACCACCAGCAATAGAGCATTCATAACTTCCCTGGGTAACCCATTCCAGTGCCTCACCACCCTTACAGTAAAGAATTTCTTCCTCAGATGCAATCTAAACTTCCCTTGTTTAAGTTTGAACCCATTACCCCTTGTTCTCTCAGTACAGTCCCTCATGAAGAGTCCCTCCCCAACATCCTTACAAGCCCCCTTCAGATACTGGAAGGCTGCTATGACATCTCCATGCAGCCTTCTTAAGTTTTAGGAAATCCAAAGGGTATTTGCAGTTGCACAGATGAGGTAATCTCCCCTTAGGGATTTTAGGGTTATAAAGTTAAAACCTTATATCAATTTCACATTCAGCATCCAAGTACTTTTGACCTATTTTGGGGTCAATTCAATGCAGAATGCACAGTAATGCATTCTCACCAAATGACTCTCCAAGGTGACAGACTCACCTGCTTTCCAGAGAGCAGTTCTTTGCTCATTGTTGGAGTTAAATGCTTTAGCAAATCTGTGAGATTCCAGCAGACAATCGAGGAGTTTAAAAAGCTGCTGTGACGTTAGAAAACGATACATCCCTTGATCTTGTGTATCCACACGGACATCAAAGTCTACTGCATCTCTCTATTAAAATAGAAGAGATCTCAAGTAAAAATTTGCAATTGACTGCAGCAAGCTCCGGTGATAACTCAAATCCTACTCTATTTCCATCTGTACTTGTGTTTAAACTTAAAATTGTATTTGGAAGTTGTATATACATCCCAGTTATAGAAATCCCTTTGAACTATATGTGTTTTAATCTCCACAGTGTGCTGCCTCAGCACAGCAAATGTAATTTAATACAAGATGTAGAAGACCTTAACAGTCTGCTGGAAATTCTCTAGCACTTATAAAAACTGTGAATTAGAATATGTTATGGGGATCTACGAACTTCCATTCACTAGAGAAAAACCCATTAAAAAGAAAGACACCAATCAGTTCTACTTACTTGTGCTGCTGCTAGATTCTCTGCATCCTCTTTTTTGCTAGTTGCTGGGAAGAACACAATGTTGTCGATAGTCTGAATGAGTTCCAGTTGTACAACACATTTGATTAAAAGAGCAGCAAATAACTTCTGTTCTGGAAATTCTTTAAAGGAAAGAAAATTCCTCATTAACTGAAAAACTACAATACTTGTTTCTTTTTTCAGTTATTTTGGGTAAGCTGAAGAACAGTAACTTCAAGCACATTCACAAACCAAACCTGGAATCCACCCATCTGAATTACTCTTATAAAACTATCACTGAAAACCACCATTAACAATTGGCAGGTTCTTAAGAACTGCTTCGTAACCTTAAAGCTGCCTGACATATACTGGACAAATATTCAGTGTTACCTAAAAACCACCAGAATTAGTGATCTTGTTAGCATCAGTGCAATGGCAAGAACGAGAGGCTAAGACTGCCCAAAGGCAGAGGAAGCTTAGGACAGCACTGATAAAATCGATTCTTGTTTGTACTTGTGGTAAGTATTATAAAACCACCAGATATGAGCATTTTAAGCACCCAAGCATTAACACCGCACAAGTATCTTAAGTATATCTTGATATACTCTCTTCAAATCAGTCCAAATATACTTCCCTCCTTGCTCTCCCCCCCCCCCCCAACACTGCTTTTGTTGCTCTCAGCACAGAAAGAACTCTGCCCTTAAGAAAAAAACAATTCACTGTTTTGGGTTAAAAGCCTGCGAGTTAGCAGCTGAACTCCAGATTTTTAAGGCACAGGTCAAAAATGTCAACCCACAGGAGTCCAACAGTATTCTGTCATGCTACATGAAGACAAATTTTCTTCACATCATGCTTCTCAAGTTACAGCTGGGGTTATAACTAAAGATATTAAACCTCTGCTAAACAGTACTATTTAATAGATACAAAATGCCAAATCACTACAAAACACGCACTTGCTGTTGGCCTGGTTTTACTCATTTCTTCACCTACTGTGGACCCTGTGCTGGGTTGGTATGGCCGTCCATCTGAAGATCTAGGCTGAATAGAATCATGAATATCCACTGACTTCTGTGAGATGGTATCCTGAGAAAAACAAACCACAACAATTAAAAATTAACTTACAGAAAACTCCTGAGATCTGATCCTCAACACTGTTGTACTCTTTATAGCTTCAGATATTTGCTGTTTCAACACCGACTGAATGCGTGAGGTTTGCTGCAAGGTTTTGATACTGGTAAATACAGTTATCTACCCTGATCTACAGTAAAACTCTAACAGCTTCTGAGAGTATTCCTTTTGTAACAGGTGAAAATAAGAACACGCAGATCTTAAATTACATGTCAAATTAATATGAGGTATCATCAAACCTTAATCTTTACCTGGCCTTTACTCCCGCAAATGTTCTGAGTTACAAGCTCCTAACATGTTTGTAGGTGCTATGGGAATTTACCACAGTAAAATGTATGTGTATCAAGAAAATGCTTTAGTTCATAATGCTTTTGCCAGACAGCGGCTCCAGCAGACTTCTTCAGTGTACTCTTATTGTCCATCTTATGTTACATATTGTGAGCTAAATCACAATAACTTTGGAAGATGAATTGTTGGGTTTTTGATTTATTTTTTTTTAATAAATATCTTCCTTCTTGAGCAGTTGAAGTATTAAGATCAGTGGTAATACCTATTGTCTGCATTTCAGAAAGCAGCCACTGAAATAGGGAAATGTCATTAATGTAATTAATGGCAAAATATGTTATCATTAACTGCAAAGCAGTTATATATAGCAATTGCTGTCCCTTTCAATAACCCAGCATTTCTATTGGCATTTGTTCCCTAAGTGCCACTGGAGACTACACATTAATTCCCTATGTTGTCCCCAAGATTTAAATCTACACATACAGTTCCTATGAAGAATGTATCAACTTCTCTTGCCAGCGAATTACAAAGGTTTTCATCTCTATTAAGTATAAATATACTTTTAATAGTAGATAATAGAACACTTCATTAGATTTGAACTACCTGAAGAAAAATCAGATGGAAATATCTAAAGCCTGCAAAAATTCTATCCTACCAAAAGAAAGCATCCAAAATGTATCTCCTTTAACACTATTTATTACACAAGTTCTGTTAATTCTATAGTAGTAAAGTGTTTTCTCACACTGAAGACAAACTTTTTGAAAACATTCATGTTAAACTATTTCAAAGAGAAAAGATCTTTCAATTTACTCATGACTAAGACATTGAATGTATTTGCCATTTTGCATGCTGTCATATTTGACATAAAATGTAACCAAGATAAAACCTTTTATACATCAAACCACTACAAACGTTTGAAGGTATAACAAACACATTTGGACACGGATGTAAAATACCTGTATAATGAGAACTGGCTATCACTGGCTCTTTACGCTCTGTTGAGAGTAAATGATGTTAGCACTCCATGAAGATAAAAATGGAGGGAGCCAGTTTCTCTTAGCAGAACTCATTTGGGGTCATATCCTTGAACAATTTGTATGAAATGCTTTATTAATCTATAAAGAGCTCACAGCAATCTAGTGAGAATGTCCAAAAGCAAAACTAATTCTCATGAGTACTGAAGTAACTACAGAGCTGCCACGTGTAGGCAAATCTAAATTTTACATCAATTTAGTCAATCAGTGCTAAGGAATCTGATGGTTATACACATTCTATTTTAAATTCTGATGTTTAAATTCTTATTACCAGAGAAAATCTGAAAGAAAAGTCAGTCTAATTTGCAGTCTTTCCATCACCAGCATTTTCTCCTCATACCAATATATCAAAGAGCAACTAACCAAAATGAAACAAAAATGATGTCCCAAATCAGCAACAGTATTACCTACCAGACACAGGACATTATCTAAAACGTACACAGATGATGACCAACAGCCCACTTCTGCAAGTCAACTTTGCTGCAAAGAAATACATACTTCTCTCTCTCAACTGAGCATTAAATAGCACTTTATTTGGAAAAAAAACCTTTCCAAGTAAATCAGAACTGAAAACTGGGTTTAAACCAAGTGTTTCACTTATTCTACATCACAACACTTTAGTACCAAACTCTCAAAGTATGTTTTTATTTCAGCAGCTTACCAGTTTTTCCTTTGCATCAGAGGGAGACACAGAGCCAAACTCCCCGCTGACTGGTCGCCAAGTCAGCAACCTTAAAAACACATAACCAGCACCAAATTAGTAAGTTTGAAACCCAAATCAGAACTGATATTCTGAAATGTCCCCTTCAATATGGTGGGGTTTTTGTTTGGTTCTATTTAAATCAGTTGAACATAGGGTCAGATACAGGTAATTCCATAATTCAATAAACTAATCTATGTTTTAAGTGTACATTTTATTCCTTCACACATACTGAAAAATCTAAGTATTGGGTTTTTTGAACTTCACCGTTTCTGCCAACAGCCCTGGACAGACAACTGGCTTGTGTGGAGGTTGATTCACTTTTCTAAGAATTACTGAATTTAGCCTTGGACAGTGTTCTAGTGCCATTATGGGCCTTGTTAGCTCACAGTGCCTTAAGCTTCACATGGAATAAGGAATGAATCTACCCCAGGACAAATCAGCAAGACCGCCTGGAGATGTTCTGCATGCTCTGTCTGGGATATGTTACAACACTGCAGTTCTGTTTCCACTTAGGATTCAACACTTCCACTTAAGATTTATTGCTGTTAAGAGGTACCAAGTCACTGACAATACTTCTGATCTCTTCCCTAGCACTTTTTTCCCTCGAGGATCTCTGCCTTTAAGCACTAAAAAACTTCTACATTAATTGATCTTACTGAGGCTGGCTCTTCCTGCCAGGAATTGAGAGAAGTTCAATTAACTAACCTAAGTGGCCCCATCATCTCTTGTTCTTTCAAGTTTATTGCTACACAGTAAGATTAAAGTTATTTGTCACTGTTAAGATCTCTAACTATTTAGCCTTAATGTGTGAGGAAACACGTGATGACATTTGCGTCTGCTATCGTAAATGACATCTTCCCCACTGTGTTAAGGATCCCTAATTAACGTATCACTGATATCTACAGACCGTAGAACTAAAAAGACAAACTGGAGATAAGAAAAGATAAAATCTTGAGGTATGTAATGAGACAAGAAACAAAGTAGAGCAGAGAACTGAACTGATTTTTGAAAGCCACCAGGATGTAAATTGTAGATTATCCTGGATTAGAGGTAACATTTTTATTTTGGGCAATACAGTCTTACACTTACACCTGCCAAAGGAGGTAATGGAATAATGAGCCATTATAAGCCAGTAAAGGCTAGATCATCATAATTTGTGTAAGGAACCAATTTTAAGCCTTGAATTTCCTGAGGACAAGAGGGCATTCATCCTGCTTTTCTCAGCACCAGTGAGCCAAGAGTTGCTATCATGAAGCTTCAAAAAATTTCAATTAAAAATTCACAAACAGAATAGAAATGAAATAAAAAGAAGACTCAAGGAAGCTATTAAAACGAGCTAATGAAGCTGGATGAGCACACAGTGAGGTGGACTGAAAACTGGCTGAATCACCAAGACAAGAGGACGGTGATCAGGGGCATGAAGTCTAGTTGTAGACCAGAAACTAGTGGTGTACTCCAGAGGTTAATACTTGGTCTAATTCTGTTCAACATCTTCATTAGTGGTCTGCATGATGGGGCAGGATAGACCCTCAGCAAGTTTTCTGACGACACAAAACTGACAGGAGTGCTGCCACCCAATGTGACCTTGATAAGCTACAGAAATGGGCTGACCAGAACACCATACAGTTTAACAAAGGGAAGTGCAAAGTTCTTCTGGAGAGGAACAACCCCTGGCACCAGTACATGCTGGGGGCCACCCAGGTGGAAAGAAGCTTGGCAGACAAGGGCCTGGGGGTCCAGGTCAAGGGAGGTGATCTGTCTTCTCAGAGCTGTGTGCAGTCCTGGGCTCCCCAGTACAAGAGGGACATGGATATATTTGGAGAGTGCAGCAAAAAGGTCACAAAGATGATGAAGGGACTGGAGCACCTCTCCTATGAGGAAAGGCTGAGAGAGCTCGGCCTGTTCAGCCTGGAGAAGAAAAGGCTCAGGGGGAACTCCTTGAAGTATATAAATACCTGAAGGGAGGATACAAAGATAACCAAGACAGGCTCTTCCCAGTAGTGCCCAGTGACAGCGCTAGAGGTAATGGGCACAAATTGAAACTCCTCTAAACATCTGGAGACACTTTTTCACTGAGGATGATGGAGCCCTGGCACAGGCTGCCCACAAGCTGTGGAGATTCCCTCCTTATTGATACTCAAAAGCCAGGACATAGTCTTGGGGAAACTGCTCTGGATGGCCATGCCTGAGCAAGAGGCTTGGACCAGTCAATCTCCAGAGAGCCTCTCAAACTCAGCTCTTCTGTGTGATTCTGTGTTAGTTATCTTCACCTATAAAGACTTGATCTTGTGGAAGCCCGACAGGAGTAGTTTGGGCATTCCTAGTAAGTGATCCTTGCTGAAACTGGTAGCTGACTAAACAGTCTACTGCTAAGTTTTCCAAACAAGGAAATAATATGATCATCTTTCCTTGCAAAAAGGGAATTTGCCAACAATCGGCAGAGGACAGTATGGCAACCAAGAACTCCCGCAGCCAGTGCTACACTCTTAAACTGAAGGTGTGGAAGATGTTTTATATGAATACTAAAATAGAACAAATTAATCCCACTGGATCAGATTAATAAAAACCTCTGCCAAAGCACTTTACACTTTACAGAGATTTGTAGCATCTGACTGCTTCAGAACAATTAGCAATAAAGCACTTGCCCATAAAACTTGCATATATACACTGTATGATTCGTCTCTTGTCTTCATTTCAATGTTAACTACTATGTTACTTCCACATATAGTAAAACAAAGTTAAAGGAGAATCTGATGCCTTCTTTAAGCATTGGGACTAACAGAGAGACTAAGAAACACAAATATGAAATGCCAAACCAGGAGCCACAGAAAAAGAACCGGATCACATAAAAAGAGAAGAAAAAAAGAGGAGCTGTACAGAAAGTAGCATCCTCCTAGGCTCAGAAACAGAAGGCAAAAAGGAGTACAAAGACTCCATTAAAAATGTGAATGAATACATGTATCTTGCTATCAGAATGTTTATCTTAACCACCAAAAAAGCTTCAGCTTTCATCAAAACAAAACTGTTTTGAGCATTTTAGTGTTACCCAAAAAATTATTTGGAAGAGAGCAAGCATGATTTTCCCATAGGAAAGGAGACTGATTACATATATTCAAGGGATTACTCATGTAAAATCCAAGTAAGATTTACTTTATCCTGCAAAAGTTGGGAACTCCCTCCCTACCCAGAAATATAAAAAAAGGAATAACATAAAGAAGTTCTCAAAGAAGGCATAGAAAGACTGAAAAAGGAGATGAGAAGTAAAGAATGGAAATCTATGGAAGGAGTTAAGATACCCTCCTAGAAAAAATAACCTGTTCGAAAAGCAGATGTGCCATAAGCATCAAAGGGAATAATGCATATATTTCAAAGCACATATAGCTAAAAGCAACAAGAGTATTTTGAATGTGTCCAAACAGTAAGATGTCCAAAATGCTGCTTTAGGATTTCTAATACTCATCTATAAGAATACCCAGAAACCTAAATTTTGTTCATATGTGCAAATCAAAGTAAATGTTCTGCTAGTGAGTATTCGATTCAAAACTTTTCCAGGTATAGGACATAGGTAGTTAGGGCTAATTCAATTGGACTTTGAAATCCAGAAATGTGGTTTCAAATTCTATTTTTAGCAGTTACCAAAATGCAAAAAAAAAATCACCTTGCTAATTCCTAGATGCTTCAGTTTTATTTTAGTACTGTTTTTTGGATGCAACTAATTTATATCTACTCACACAGAAAAGTGGGTGAGGTAGTGACAGATGGATTAACTCATCTTTTAAGCATGAATGAAGCACTCTTACAGTGCTATCTGATACATAACTCTGAATTAAGGAAAGACTAATGTGCAGAAGGCTCCCTTTTGTTTCAGTTCTCTTCAGGCCTCAACTAGCTAATACCCAGAAGCAAATATTATGAACTAGCTGATAAACAGAGCACAATAATACAAGAGTTCAACATTAAGATGATTGGATTTGAAAAGTAGTGGTGTTTCACCTCAGTATTGTTAGGACAGGGGAAAAAAACTCTTATCTTTGATAAGATGCTGAGTGTGATCTCTTGTTATTCTGCTCTATGATGTATCTGTATAACATTATACCTAGAACAGTACAGGCCATATTCCAAGAAATTTCACCCAGAGTTACAACATGAAGGGAAAAGTTACCAAACACACCAGATAATTTTCATTAAAAAACTATGATTCATAGAAACCTATGATGGAAGTTAACTATCATCCACAGAGGCTCAAATCCCTTGGACTGTTGCAGTATTTTGGGATGTTGTGGAAAAAGCCTCCTATCAAGTCTACCTACCAATAGCACACTTCTATTACGAAAACGACAAAATCAGGGAGAACTCAAAAAAATCCATCTTTTAAAAACTAAATCAAGTTACAGTTTCAGGGTTTGTTTTTTTTCCCTCCTTACTCCAAACGGCAATTCTAGTTTTTAACAGTTCTATCATTTACAACACAAAAGTAGTATATCTAGCACATAATTTATCATTACATTCCAAGAAGGCTTCTCTTACATAACAGCTTTTTGTTCACCCCAGCTATTAGATATCTAACAGTTTGAAATCACTAAGTCATCCAGCTAAACTATTTTACAAAGTATAAATATTAACAATTATCTTACGCATGAGGGATTGTAGTTTTGAAAATATCCAGCATGCAAGTACAAGTTTTATCCCAGATTTCTAAGGTAAACTTTTCACCATTTAGGATGACAACATTCTCCAAACAGTTCGTACCAGACCGTGCCAGTTGCTCATTGTCTGAAAGAACAAACAGTGCATTTGTTTATTCACATCCAACACAGTAAAACATTAACATTGTTTAGCATAATTTGGTACAGTCCTACCTTGCTGCACACACCAGTACAGCTGTGCAAATATATCATCCAAGAGAACATCACTAAGTACTTCCAAATACTGTGTGAATACATCACATATTGCATAAAGTGCGTGGTTGCAAGTAGTTGTCATCCATTCAGCTTTCTAGGAGGGAAAAGAAAAGAAAGTTACAACTTCGTTTAACATGAAACTTTGCAAGGGAATAGTCAGAGACTCCCAAACAGCTGACAATTTTGATCAGACTTCTAATGTTAATACTTTAAGCATAACTCACATTAAAGACATTTCTGTTTCACTTCCTTGTCAGGACAGTACCTGGTCCGGGTTTGGCAGGTCAAAACCTGTTTGGCTGATCGAAAGGATGTAGTGAAACATAGTGCTGTTCTGGGTGGGCTTTTTTGGGTGGGCATTTTTGTTTGGCTGGTTGTGCTTTTTTATTTCCCAAGTCATCAGAAAGTTTTGAACTAGCAGATCTTATTTCTTCTGATCATGAAATGATGTGTACTCTCATTCCAGACATTATCTGTAAAACCTGCAGTCCTTACAAACCCTGGATCTGCTGCATTTTATGATAGTCTGCTATTGTTCGTAGTGTAAACTACTAGGGCTGCTACATACATGGTTTAAAAAAATGAGAAAAGTGAAAATACCTCTGACAGGATGCTAATAAAACAATGCAAATTCACTAGAAGCACAGGTCAATTATGCAAGTCTTGAGGTTTGCTTTATATTACTTGATAAGCTATGTATTACTAATCAGGTGTTCTACAGTAAGTATAGATCTCAGGTATATAAATAGAGATCCCACTTTTTTTTTCACCTCGGTCTGCTGTTCTGGCAGCTTCATGTTGTCAAATATCCTGAAGACAATCCGAAACAAATCTTGCCACCAGTGTTTCTCGTAAGTGTGGCCATATGTCTTCATTATTTCAAACATTACTGTTAAGCCCCTGAAACAAAGAAAGAACATGTACTAAGAGTTATAAAAAGACATGCACTAAATCAAATATGTCCAAATGTAACATATGCAACCACATCTGGACTACAAATTACTTTTAGAGTTGACCTTCAATATTAAAATAATGCTGTTTTCTAACATGTTAGAAAAGTTGAAAGTTCTTTCACATTTCATTGTGTTCAATGCATAAACTGATTGTAAATTCAGCTGAGCTGTTTTAAATAGTTCATAGATTCTATAATAAACAGGAAACAGCCATTGTGTTTCAATTTACTTAAGTGTTAATTTAATTTCAAATGAGCTATTTAAATAGTTCATGGCTATTCATCCTAAACAGGCGCTATTTGAATATTTAACTTTAAGGAAGTGAAATAATTATCTATTTAACATAATGCCATTGCAACCACATAACTTCAGGATTCAGTATAATGGAAGAGAATGATTTCATATGTAAAGAAAACAGACTTTCTACATTCCAGCATCTATTTAAGAGGTATTTTTAAAAAGCCTGTTTATAAAGAGTTTGGTGCTCCCACAGTGGTATCACGTGAATTAAAATATCTAAGTCATTCTATGATAGCTGTGTTTACTTTACTAAGAGAGTTGTTTCAATTTTAAAAGTGCAAAGTAAGCCTTTTAAAATTTGAATTACAAACACTGATTGTTACCTGGTTCTTACATCTAATTTGCATCTATTGATGATACATGACAACTCAAATAGGATTGGGAACCACCCTCGCACCCACACTCTGTCTTCGGGAGCTACATTCATATCGTCACTTGTGTATTCCTTGAATGCCTTTAGAAGAAAAGACAGGGTTACACAGAGTCATAAGAGTTAGATTTTTCAAAACAGAACACCATTTGGACTGTAAATAACAATCCCTGTTGCATTAGTATACACCCAGATACCTCAGGTGAGCCAGCAATCAAAATAATAGTACTGAGAAGGTCAAGCGTTTTCGAAGTAATGAATAGTATATGATGAAAAAATAAACAAGATGAGACATTCAAGCATCAGCTTTTGCCTGCACTTCAGTGTGAGTCTCTTACTCTCTCTTTATAGAGACAGCACTGAAAGTGAGGATCTACCACAAAATTTTGAGGATATATTGCATTTTTGCTTCCAACATTATCCATTCTTTACAACATTTCTCTGTAGAGAGCAGACCCTGATATATTCTGAGTTCCAGCAGCTCTCAGGAAAGCTAATCACTACAGAACTGAGTGGATGGAGATGGGGGGAGAGATTAAAGAAAAACAAAGCTAAAAAACCTGATACTTTCAAACCCTGTGGCATTTTACACTCCTGTTGCTTCTGAATAAAGCACGTTTCTCATTGATCTCTGAAAGTTGAAGGGAAGCCAGTAAGATTAGCATGAGTATTTTTTCCTTGCAAATGTACTATTGATTAAAGCACTTTTAATTTACTTAATACAGACAATACCTGAGGTCTGTCAGACACGTATTTTGCACAGTGGCGAATGAGGCGGATCGCTTCCATGCTAGTATCTGGAAACGCTGCATTGCAGGCAAATTCAGACAAGCACTTTACAGCATCCTGGAAAGAATCTATGGTTGCTGGGAAGTGTTTCTCAAACACAATTGCTAGGAGAAAAGCGTGATCAGAATTAAAAAAGTGTCAAGCTTTATAATCTGTTAACTGTAATATGAACTGATTGTAACAGAAGCCATGAGAGACTGGTTCATTTATTTGTGTTGTCAAATGCATGAGTAGTAATAAAAACTAAGAAATGAACACTCAACCACAAAATCACCTAGAGGGCATTCTGTTTTGACAGTAAGTATCTAAAATAAAACATGGCAGCATTTAATCTAAATGAAGGAAATTCAACAGTTAAGCAAGAACAGAGCAATAGGCTTACTGCTTAATAGACTGTATGATCAGAGCTTAAGAGGGCTACTTAGAGCAGAGAGAGATATCTACAAAAGGACTTCCTTCAGCAATATTGTTGCCTTTATTTCACATGTCACTTTTGAGGAAAAAAAAAAAAACAAACCAAAACCATTCTTCATCAATGCTGAAAAAGTTTTAGGAAGTCGAAGAGGCTGAGACAGAAAAAAAGAGATCCCTTATGGCACTTAAAGCCTGAGATATGAATTAGAATGGGAATTAAAAAAAATCATCACAGTGCCCCCTTGCTCAGCCCTTTTTCCTAAATAGGCCATAGACAAGCACAATTCAGAAACAAGGAAAAAGACAAGCAAAAAACATAATAGTAAATGACTATAGTGACTATTAAGTAAAATTATCTAAGGCTTGACTTGTTTTACTCCAGAATGCTATAGACAGATAAGGTTTTTTTTTGAAAGGCATAAAGGAAGACAGATAACTATAATCTCATTGAATTAATTTCCTAAGTATTTTCCCAGAGGACTGGTCAAAAGCGTAAAACATTGGTTCTACAGCATGAAGTGGGCTTTACTCGGCAGGCTGTTGAGCCAAAGATAAACAAAGCTCCTCAGTCACTGGAGTCACATGGACTTTTATGATGTCTGAATATGGTCAATACTCACTGACAATGTGTCCTGTAGTCTGGAATGCAAGTTCCACTATACTTTCATCCTGATCTGAGGCTGCCAGATGAAATACTGAAAAAATGTTTTTCCAGCCAGAACGAATGTTAGCAGCCTGGGAATTTACCATCTGTGCAATACAGCGTACAACCATGTCTCGAATAGTAGGAGACCTAAATTAAGATAATAACCAATAATTGTTTAAACTAAATTACATCATCAATTAGAACAGTATAATTACCCAGCAACTGATTCCACAAAAGCAATTTAAAACTTTAATTGCAGAACTTGGTGTATATGATCCCAGGTGATTTAGTTAATTGCATGTTATTACCTGTTTCTCTTCATGATATGTTCAAACGGTCTTAGAAAGTCCTTCTGGAATCGGAAATTAGCAAGTTCTCCTTTTTCTAAGAACTTCATTGATAACTGCCTTAATGAGTCCACTGCAAAAATAGCTACATCTTCATTGGGATTGCAGCCAACCTGATAACGTAGAGTAGAAACGCATAGTAAGCTTGCATCAGAAATGGATTCTGCCTAAGCTGCCTTCACAATTGATAATGGAGAAATAAGCAGTACAGGAAAATTAACAAAATTAAACAGTAGCCAGTTCCACAAACTGCACTGCTAATGCAATTCAACAATCCCTAACCAATTCAAGCTATTTTCTACGTTATCTATCCTAGCATTTAAAACTTTCTAAAAATAAGCAAGCTGCCTAGAAAGACTTCAACAAGACATATTAAAAATTGCACGTCAAATATTCACCTGATAAACAGTCAATTTAAACTTGAACAGAAAACAACTTTGTATCCCAAGCCTCATAAGACATCTCTAAAAATTAGAAGATATAAATAAAGGCAGACAGTTCTAGACCTAGGTCACAATAAATAACGTTAAGCTACTTACACAGAATGAAGTAAAAATCAGTGTAATTCAGATGAGCACATGCTTTTCCAGCAAAGCTTTAAATAAAATTTATTTGTATCAGTAGTTCGAGGAGTATGCAGTATAATTATTAACAGGAGTACCTTATTAAAATGATCTCCAATAACCTCCCAGATTCTAGACCACTGTAGCCTTATCCGGCCCATGTTGTAGTAAGAAATCTCTACTATCTTCTGCAGACTAAACATTCGAGGGTGGGTAGCAGACAGCAGTTCATCCATAGAAACAGCACAAAGCCAGCGAACGAAATCCACTGTTAAGTGACCACAGATTCAGATGCATTATTTTCACAGAGTTTAGGACAAAGCTGCTTTGTAGCTTATGTAGAAGGGGGGAAAAGATAAAACCTACCAATAGCATTTCCATCCAACCTTGTAGATCCCGTAAATATTCTGTAAAGGGCAGTTTAAGACACTGTTACAATTTCTTACGGAAGAATCTATTAAACATGTACTCAAGAATTTTAGAAACTATATCTAGACACCATGCAATACTTATATTTGTCAAAAATAATTACTAATTGTGGAAAAAATACTGAGCTCTGAAACTAGAATCAGAAATATTAGCATAATTTTTAATGTTTAAAAATAACTCCCATAAGCAGGTGGGAAGACTGGGAGGAGAGCACTGACTGTAATACCATCCCCTCTCTGACCGTGACTGAAGAATGTCAGTAGTTTATAGACCATTCATACTTACTCCAAATACAGAAGTCTAACTTCCCCAGTGATCGATTCCCGTTTATCATGACAAATACTTGAAACACTTTACATTATAAAGATGGGAGAAATACTGCAGATCTAAAGAGCTATTATGTGTTTGACATTAAGCATCCAGTTCACTTGATGTGAGATTACCGCAAGGCAACATTCATTGAACTGACATTTATTCTTGCTGCCTATATTCAATCTAATAATTTTAGATTAGTGAAAAGGTTTGTTGCCTAATCTTTGCTCTGTTCTTTCCTGCAAAAATACTTCTGGCTCCACAAAAAAGGAAAAAAACCCACAAAACTAAAATGCACTTTAATATTGTAATATTTATGTATTTTTTTTCCATCTAAGGGCAAACTAATAAAGTCCTATTATTAGCGCAGGGTACCGAAATATTGTTTAAAAGGCTTCAGGTGGCAACAGCAAGTTTAATACAATACCTGTCTACAGCAACGACAACACTTTGAGAGCTAGTTTCACCAATGGATTCCTGAATACTTGCTATCTGTTTCCAATCCACGTTTCCACCAACTACAATGAACAAAATTGGAAAACCAAGTAAGAGACAACAGAGAAAGGCCCATGAAGAAAGAGGCAGAGAAGTCATGCCACTAACAGTGTAAATAAATATATTTCTAATTCACAAAAAAGAGAAGTACATTATGGATTTCCCCTGCATGAGTTCGGCATCTTATTGAAAAGCTGCATGTCAGTCTAATTCTATAAATTCTTTAACCATTTATAAACTGTACTACTCCCAGAAAATTGTCCACACTGGAACCACTGTGCAAACAGATTCAAATGAAAAGAAAATAAATAAATCAAGCACAAGAACCACCTTTTTCTCTGTATCTTTCAATAGGTATTTCAATGGAAATTCTGCTACTGAAAATACAGAACACATGATGGAGAATATTGCAGAGAGGAGGAATTTTCAGACTTTATTAGCAGCAAGTGAGTAAATCTATTCTGGTAGGGTTTTTTTAATCATTCACAGAGAAGAGTTCCCACTAAAACTCCATGTTGCAGCTACATCTCAAGTACAACAAAATTATCACCTAACAATAGTGAGAAAAATCTGTAAATAAAAATAGCAGTATTGAGTTTGGAGGCTAGAAACTGTCACCCACACCCTGGAAGGCTCATGATAAGAAAATGCTAACTCACAGTGAGCAAATTTCTGGCTATCTGGCTATATGTAAGCCTTCCTCCATACCTCATAAGAAAAGAAAACGAAACTTGCAGGAATCTTGAGGAATTTTGCAACTATTGTGGGTACCCTGTATATTCTTATTTTTTTTCCCTGGCCTGCCTATCAGAAAGATAGGGGAGAACAGAAGACTTGTAAGGAGGCCAGCAGTTCTGTTCTCAGAGCTTGAAAAAGAAATGAAGCTCTCACGTGTCAACTGCCTTCTGAAAGTTCATCTCTGAGCCTTGCTGTGCTCCACACTTGGAAGCGGCTGGAGATGACTGGCTGTTCATTCTATATGGACTACCCATCTGAAGTATTCTTCCAGGACATAGTAACCTTTTTGTACATACAAGCATATATACATAACCTCACACTAGTATTTCATTGACTTATATTAGTGTTGGGTTTGATTGAGACTTCTCATGTCTCTCTATTCTTTTACTGGCACAAAAGCTGTCAGTATCAATTAGCTTCTATCTTGGTAATGCTTTAACTAAGAAACACATCAAATGAGCATCTGTGTATAGAGAACTTGAGGGGCTATTTCTAAGAAGTTAGGTAACCCTAACCAACTCTGCCAGTTTCCATGAAAATTCCTTACATCACTGGATTTCTGATCAATGTTGGAAAACCTACACAGACAGCAGATTTATGTTCCAGCAGGTATGAGATCTTTTACAATGCAATGCTGAGTCACCTATATAATTCTGCTTTATGAAAAACTGGCTCATCATGTTCCTTTGTCCAAAGAGGATTTCTGCTTATCAAGGAAGTACTCTTTGGCTATGACCTACTCAAGAGCAGCAGGATTTGTCTTCCAATTTTGTGAACAGAAACTAGAGAAGAAAGCTGAACTTCACAGTTACAAGTCAGACAACACTCCCACCAAAGAAACAGAGGAATAAGATGCTTAGTCATCTACTTTTACAACCCACATGATTGTGATGCTCTGTACTTTCAAGCTGGTTTGAAAGATGAAGCTTTCATGTCACCAGACCGCAACTTCCCTTACTCTAACTGTACAACGATTTTCTTTCCTGTAAAATGTGTCTGTATACATTGACATAGTCTATATGGATTCTCACAAGAATTTAGATTTATAGGAAGGTTACTCAAAAGCCATAGTTTCAAAGAAAAATAAAGTACCTGCAATGTGGAATTTGTGAAGACTGAAAAAATTAAACAGTTGAGAAAAAAGATTATGTTCTAACAGCGCCTAAATGCATGAAGCCCAAACTGAGCTGGTGTTTTCCTATAATATTGAAGTGGCATTATTAAAAAATAACATATATATAAAGTAAAAAAAGTTAAGTTTCCATATTCCAAATATGCACTGTAACAAGCATTCAAGAAACTCAATTCAGAGAAACATTTTATGCATTTGCATACAGGCTGTCTTCCTTAGTAATACAGTTCAAAGAGGGGAAAAACGTCTTTATGAGCTGGATCTACACCAACAACTAGCAAATATGATTTACAGACACCTGACTATCATTTACATTCTTGAGCTATTAGGGCTTAAAACCTTTAAAGGCTAGTCACTTCAGCATACAGAAACTGCCAGCATTTGGAAATAGCAAAGTTGGATGGGTCATTGGGGAACACTAAACTGGAGATGCGTATCAGAAGGGCAGGGAAAAGCTCAGTACATGAGACGCTGGCAGACACATTAATTTCAGGCACAAGGTTTCCCTTCAGCAACTCTTGGCATGGTGAGGGGAGTACAGAGTCAGGCCAAAGGAGAGCCTTCAGGAAAGAAAACGACTGACTGCAGAGTAAGAAAAACTGTCTAAGGAGAATGCAAAACCAGACATCTAGGACTAGATGAGGGCTACGATCAGGAAAACTAGTAAAATCATAATTTCTCCCTGAGAAAAGAATAGTTACATAAAAATTTGAGGGAACACAAAACTCTTGCTCAGCTTTGGGTTAAGCTGTTCAAAAGGCAGGAGGTACTGAGCATCATACTGAAATGGAAACTTTCTAAAGTCAAATGGAGTTATATATACTTCCTTAATGCTTTCATAGTTTCCTAACACCCTATACCTGTGTGCCTTTAGCTGTCTCCCTATTAAAAATATATATATAAAAAAAAAAATCAAGCTTTTAAAGATAGCCGAAGCTAGGGCTGGTATAGTTTTCTGGGATAGGAAACAACATCTTATTTACAGAATAAAGTTTGTCTCTCAGGCTAACCTACAGAAGGCACTTCTTCAGCACCACAGTAACTAAAAGGAGGAAACAATTTCAGCATTTAAGCTAAAATAATCTCCTACTTGGTTTGAATACTGTGGATTTCTTGCAAAGTTTCATAACAGGATGTTTAGCCTACACATACTAACTTACCTGATTGGTAAAATACTTGGTGAACTAACACTGCAACATCCTTAAATCCGGTCATACCACCAGCAATCCATTCTTATTTGGTCCGTTACTTTTTAATAGAAATTAACAATTTATCATTTTCTAACATTTCCAGCTCACTCATACTAGCAGTAATACTTTCAGAGCAAAACAAATACCCCAGAAATAGGAGTAAGTCTATTCAAAGTCTAAGATAGTTTTACAAGAACTTGTTTATGGTCTTGCTATCGAATCTCATAGTCAACAATAATGAAAATGAGGGACAAAGTTCAATATCTGTCTGAACAAAGCCAGTTAAATGAAATACTTTGTACATTGTTACTTACCCAGTCCCAGCCCCACAAATTCATCGGGTGCCTGATCTTTTGTTCCAGTAAAAGAACCTTCCCTGCCACGCACTGTCCCTGAGATGTAGCGAGGTTTTACTCCAGTTCCTATTAACTGTGCCAGTTCAAGTTGACTAATGCATTTCAGAATCTATTCCAGGGAATAAAGAAGTTGTTTATCAACAGAAAGCAGTCTGAAACAGTATAAAATAAGTAAATAAAAGGTCTTTAGGCAGATCTTTAGAAATAAAAAATTCTGTACACTCAAGGTCAGAAAAGTATTTCTGTTCTGTTCTGCTATCCAAAATAAATATTAATTTATATGCTATTGGGTTAGTCTTTCATAATTTAATTTCTCACTTGGACATGTTTTGCTACTTTAATTGTCTGCATAATGTGCAATTCTACATTATGAATGTACAGAAGTACATACCTGGCACTTACCTAAAACTCACTATATTCATGCACAAACAAGCACACTGCTACGTTCAAAATCAATACACATGCTTTCTTATGGTTTAAGTACAAATGACTTTTGTACCTCATGCCAGGAATTTCCTAAATAGTTTCCATCTGTATGAGCCACTGTGATGAGCGTTTTAATTGTGTCAATATTCTTCTGCTTCATTTCAGTAATACCAGAACTCACTGTAAGTAACGTAAATCTTGCTAATGCTTGGACATAGGCATCTCTTTCAAGCTACAAATGGGAGGGAAAACAAACGAAACAGTTATCTGGTAAGTATTCTCTCAGTTTCTTGTTTCTTCGTGCAATCTGTGTAGTTTCAGCAGCTATATTGTTTATCTTTTTCTTCCTAGAACTGAATTCTAAAGCATTCTACATAGTGAAAATGTCTCATCTTTTTCTGTAGTAAGCTGTGGGATAAAACCAGGCTCCCTCTATTCGGACACATGATGTGCAATGTTGGAAAGAATACAACACTTTCTTTATTTTTTTAGGCTTCTGGCTTTGGGATTTTTGTTTTGGGTTTTTTTGGGTCTGGTTTTTTTTTTTTTTTTTTTTTTTTAGGAAGCAGGATGCTGTGTCAGGAGAAACACGGCTTAGTTAACTTTTTTAATATTCTTGTGCTATACCTGGACCTATTCTAGCCTTAGCAGACCCTCTCAAGTTGTAGGATCATTTTGGCAACAGAATCTAAGTGTCTAATCTAAAAGGCGTGTTTTGCCAATTCCACAAAACTGCTCTTTAGTTGTTTTAATCCACACAATTTGGAGTACTCCAGAAGCTTGTGAGGCAAGGCTGCTGTGGGCGGGTGAACAGCACATGACTTACAATCTAAGCAGGTGAAATCAATCTTACAAAAAAGGGATGTTCCGCATGTGGTGCCTGATTTTCATGTGTAGGGTACCTATGAATACCCAAAGAAACTTCTCAGATCCCGTATGAGTCAATTACAATGATAAAGGGGTTACAGCTGACCTCAGACATGAATTTTGCTCTCCCGTTATGTATGACCCGAAGGCCATAAAGTGAAATCAGAGCTGTTGCTCATAGGAGAAACAAATGACAAGTATTAAAAATTCAGCTTATTTTGAAATAAATAAATCAGTGAGCACATAATAAAACCAAATATAACATATATAAAAACGTCCTAGGAAGAATGTCTGTTTCATAAAGAAAAGACAAACAACACAACAGGGGGCAAAGACAGAAATGGTGGATTCTCACTGAGCCACATAGCATCTGTGCCACATTCAAACCCCATTATTACTACAGCGTATGCTGTCAAAGGAACAGCAAATGATGTATAAGTACAGAAAAATGGAAGTTTCATGGAAAGAGTACTATGCAAAGAAGCTTTAGTCTTCAAACTGTGTATCTTCTTTAAAAAGAGAATGTTTTCAGTTCTACCTTCCCTTTCTGCTCTATACAGGTATTCCCCCTTCTCTCCCTTCTCTAAGCCATCAAAGTACAGGAAATATACAAAGTACCCATCAACCAGATAGTACAACCAGATGATATAAGCAAATTAAGTACATCCTTTTGATGTGTATCTTGTCCCAGATGCTTAAAGACAAAAGCCAGACTCTGTGACAGTCTAAGATTAAAAGCATAAATAATTAAAAACAGACTCTTTAACTGATGTTTTAGAGGTGAACATGCAGAGTTTAAACTGTATTGTGTACTTCGGTGATTTTCTTAAAACTAAAAGTCTACAGCTCCCTACATTATCTCTCAAGATGTGTAAACTAATGTTAACTGCTCTTGGACACCAATCTTAACTTCTGTGTATTTACTCAATGAAATAGAAAAGCTGCCAGCACCAGTTAAGCATCAGAGGAAAAACCTGCTTCCAACAGAAAAGATCCTTAAGTCATCTCAAGTGCAGATCTGCCAGTCTCCTTCAAATCATTAGAGCTATCTGGCATTTGAAGTCAGACTACACTGCCATCTAATCAGGACCTTGGGCAATGGAATAATCCTGGATCATCCGTAACATACTGAAATCATCAACAAACCAGTACTGTTTTTAATGATACCAACAAAACAGAATTCCCATAGGAAACCAAGCAGTAATACCACTTATATTTAAAAAAAAAAAAAAAACAAACCAAAAGTTTTTACATTTCAGCAAATGAGAAGTGTGGGTTTTGAAATGCCTCCAGTTCAATCAAGTTTGTCCCAAGCCAATGGAAGGGAACAACTGATTCTGGTACATTCTTGGAGCATAGGGATCTTACACCAAATGTGTTCTCACCCTCCCCATCCAAGGCAGACTGCTGCAGGTCCCAGAGCCAATCCCTGCAGCTGCTGAAACTGATACTTGTACCAGTTCTACTTTTACGACTTAGAATAACAGGAATGTGAATTTCACTGAGCTACTGAAGGCTCCAGGGAAGGCTCTATCAAACAAATTTTTAAGTCTCTGCAGCTTGGGGGGGTGGGAGGGTGGAATGAAGTAGAAAGACAGAGGAGGGAAACCTTACATAATCTCAAATGGTCCCAGTGTGCTTTTCCACATTAGTGATCGCAAGTTATCTAAATTGCTAAATACAAGCACAAGGGGAGAAGGAAGCAAAGCATTCACTATCGTATCATAGTTCAACAGTTTTTACTGAAAGTTACTCTTATGAGGCTGTTGGCTGGTTTTTTTTAGTTGCTTTCTTTTTAAAATGTTTTCAATGCACACATGAAATAATGCAACATCAAACTTGAATTTTGCTTGCCCCCTCTCTTCACCTATCCTTATAATGGATTTGTTGCAGACCAGTACCCCATTTATTAGCTAATAGTTTACAGTGTCATAATTATATATTCTCTACCAACAATTTTAAAATAGGGGAAAAAAAGTCCCCCAAACCCCCCCAGCTTAAACAAAATTACCCTCTGGAGCCAGAGAGTCTGGAATTATTGGCCTTGTGCTTAATGCAAGATACATTCATGCATTACATCACAAATGACATTGCCAGGGCCACAACTGTTAAAATGGTATCCAATTATAGAAGTCCCAGATTAGCATAATCTCTCTGAAGTTGGGATCAATATTTCAAACACAGTTCACAGAGATGCTATTTTACTTACGGGACAGGTTAGAAAGACTCATTTTATGAATCACAACAAAAGTAAACAGCTTTGTAATAAAGCCAGAAAGAAAACAGTTCAACATGAAGTATTCGACTTGTGGGGATACAAAAATTCAGTGCGTAGGCATGGCAGCACTTACCAGTTACAAAATACCAGGAAAATTAAAGGTCACTTTAAAACGCTTCCAGTTGAATATCAGACGAAGTAGTAATAGCAGAAGCAGGCAGTCTCTAGGTATTGCAGCGCATACAATGACTCCTAGAACCCCAGTAACATTTAGCTAGTATATAAATCAAAGTAGTGTCTCAATCGCAAATTTTGTACCTGAATGCTGAAAATGCAGGCAATGCGGATTGCGCATCGTATACCCTCCAAACAAAGAGAGGCAACTTCTGTGTCATCACAGTCCTGTAGGCCCACACTGAATGCAGCCAGAAAGGGTGTCCATGCCAACTGCAACATATGCAAAATAAAAGCTCCATTAGCAACTGTTGTTATTTGAAGGGAATGATATAGTTTCAACAGCTTGCTAAAGCGTAAATCCTGTCCTTAACTCACATCATTAACCTTGAAGGTACCTTTTGCCAAAAGAGAAATGGAATAGAACAGACACGAGGCATAGAACAGAAGTAATGTAGATTGATGCAACCCTCAAAAACACTCTCCCTTAACAGTCAACACAAACAACCATTTTCAGATACCTTGAAAAAAAAAAAAAACAAACCCCATTTCCCCCCCCCCCCCCCAAACCAAAACTCCATGTCATTTAGATGTCTACTACTGGAGGTTTGGCACACTCAGGATTATTTTCATTTCTCATTGTAAAAAGATAAAGGTTGAGTCAACAGTCGCTGCAAGAACCAACAGTGTGCAATAGATTCTTTTATGATAGAATGTATGTACTGAAGTAAGACAAACTTGCCCTAATAACACCAGAAATAAGGGGGAAGAGGGAAGGTCAGGGAAGGAGAGGGTAGAGGGGGGAGAAGAAAAGAGAGCAGGGAAGAATAAGGTAGTAAACCAGTAATTCCAGTAAAATTATAAGACAAAAAAAGTAAGAATGAGACGCAACTCTTTCCTTGATCTCTCTGCTTTTAATTTTCGTGCCCTTGGCCCTCAATCTTTCTGTATCTAAGGAACTGTAGATGCTTCCCATTCCTCTTGCTTTAGTTGGGACTAAGTACGGAATAGACCCAAGCAAAAATTATTGCAGGAGAGTCCACATGGTCCTGTCCTTGTGATCAAGGCTGCCTCTCCCACAGGCAGAAAAATCAACCCGAAGATGCACAGGATCCTGCCATAACTACACATGGTCATGGATCGAAACCCCAGGATATTTGGATGATTTTAGAAATAATTTCACCTGAAGAGAGCCCAGATGAAACAGTCAATGGGCACAGCAGGGAGCAATATATTTCATACTTCATTTCATAATAAAATGATGCACCACAGAGCTTTGGTTTCATTTAAGCCAGCAATTCCAAAAGAAAAACCCCATAAAAATGTTTAACACTTGCAATCACCAAACCATAACTCTGGAACAATATTAAAGGCATCATACGCATTCTTAGATTCAGGACATGATTTCCTATTGCATGACCTTTAAAGGTTCCTTCCAATTTGTCATGGATTCAGCAGCAGCAGTCATTTTTCTCTTTTTCGTAGTAGCTGGTGGCAGCACTGTGGTTTTGGTTTTCGGCTTGGGAACAGTGCTGATAACACGAGTGTTTATAATTATGGCTTAGAATGTTTAGGCTGACCAAGGACTTTCTGAGTTTCATGCTCTGCCAGGGAGGAAAGGAAGCCGGAATGAAGCTGGGAAGAAGCAGAGAGAGGACACCTGACCCAAACTGACCAAAGAGGTATTCACAGCATGTCATGCCCAGGATGTAGAGATAGAGAGCAGAGACCTGAAAGGGTGTGTGGGGGGTGCACTGCATAGTTGAGCTTGGTATCAGGTGAAGGGAGACACTGCTTGGTTGGGATGGGCGGAAATCAGTTGGTGAGCTCTTGTATTCTTTCCTTGTATTTGCCTTGTCATTATTATTATTGGTGGTAGCAGTAGTGATTTGTGTTATACCGTAGTTACTAAACTGTTCTTATCTCAACCTGTGGAAGTTGCATTCTTTCAATTCTCCTCCCCATCCCCCGGGACTGTGGAAGAAAGAGGGGGGAGTGAGAGAGCAACTGCGTGAGTTTGAGGGCCTTAAACCATGACACAATTAAAATTATTCAAATGTTCCAGAAGTGTATGTTTCTCCCCCCTCTTTTTCTAATTTTTCATTACTATTGAAACCTATACTGATTTTAAAAGTCACAAAATTAAAATACTTTCAGAACTATCTAGAAATCAGTATAGTATGCTTTATAACTAGATTTACGCTGTTATTTGTAATAGACTGTTTTGTCCTTAGAGGTGAAAATTAAGTCTCTAAAACAGACATTTTTTGGCTACTTAGGTGGGTTCATAAAATGTATTTTTCTTCTGTTTTCTTAAGTTACCAAATCTATCTGTAAATATAGTTATAATGATAAGTTTTAAGTTTGCATCAATGGGTGAAAGAGATACCAAGAAAATTTATAAAGCTTAGCTGAAATAAAAATTAAAACATCAAAAAATGTGAAATTAAATATTTAAATTCCACAGTTCTCACTTTTTTGAGAAGACAGCTCTCGGTTTAACACATTACATCATCCTCAGTACATTGATTATTTTATGAACTAATAAAAATTTTCAAGTAAGAAGACTTTTTATTCATAGCACCTTCACCAAATATGTTTAGGTTGTTAATTTACCCTGATGCTTTATATTTTGCTCCTTTGAATATGAATTTGCAAATGTACTTTATCGATACTAAAGGCTACGAATATTATAGAGTAATAGGTCTGGTATCTTAAGGAATGATAGTCTATGACTTTTACAATTGCCTGCATCCAAATTATTTCATGTCAGCCTTAAAAAAACTCAACTGAGAGAAACTATCTACAGTACACCTCTGCTAAGTGACACCCTGAAAGAAGATCCTAAACAAGGGCTTCAGGCTTCATTTAGTGTTCTGTACAAAGGGAGTACTATTCTACTTCTATTAATATGGTGACAAAGAACTCAAAGGTTTCCCTCATGGACAGCAATCTTACAGCTAGATCCTCAGTGTGCCCAGGTGGCCAATGTGGTCAATAGCCTCCTTGCTTGTGACTGTCCCCCTGCTCTCAGCACTGGTGAGGCCATGCCTTTAACACTAGGTGCAGTTTTGGGCACCTGACTATAAGAAAGACATTGAGGTGCTGGAGCATGTCCTGAAAGGGCAACAAAGCTGGTGAAGGGTCTAGAGAGCAAGTCTTACGAGGAACATCTGAGAGATCTGTGGCTATTTAGTCTGGAGAGGAGAAGCCTCAGGAGAGACCTTACTGCTCTCTACAACTACCTGAATGGAGGCTGTAGTGAGTGGGTTTTGGTCTCTTTTCCCAAGTAGCAAGGGAGAAGACAAAAGGAAATGACCTCAAGTTGTGCTAGGAGGAGTTTAGACTGGCTATTAGGAAAAGGGTTGTCAAACATTGGAACAAGCTGTCCAGGTAAGTGGTTGAGTCACCATCCCTGGAAGTATTTAGAAGACATGTAGATGTGGCACTTAACAGACATGGTTTAGTGGTGGATTTGGTAGTGTTATGTTGACAGCTGAACTTGATGATCTAAAGGGTCTCTTCCAACCTAAATGACTCCATAAGCCTGGGCCTGGCACAAAACCTTACCTCACAGAACATAACTCCAGGGAACCATTTATTCATTGTAATAGTAGTGGCCTGAGACTTTCCCTCCCTGAAGGAGTTCACAAAGGGGTCATATGAGGACTGCTCATTGCACAAGGGCAGCAAATGGGAGCACATATTAAGGGTGCAACAATTTATTCCAGTGGTAGTTAACCATGATGAGCCACTTAGGTCAAATGACCATATCCAACTGCATACTGAGGCAAAACACACTACTGAACATACTCTTATCTATGAATCTGAACCACTGGTACAGAAAAGGCATTTGGGATGCAGACAGCTCTGCATAAACACAACAGAAAGGCAGGTGTTTAGAATAATGTTTTCTGCAGGTCCAACTACCTCCCCCAAAACTAAATGGCAGTCCTAGGCTTTCTGAAATACCATTTTGCAGCAGACATTGGCCAGAATTTTGTTCTGATAATCCCAGAGTTAATGAAACTGGGGTAGAAGGCTCAAAATCCCTTCTTTCCTGACGCAAGTTAAACAACTTACAAAATTATAATAACACTAACAGATGCAAATCTTTTCAACAAGTATTTTTAACGAACCCTGACAGTCAGTGTTTTGTGTTAACAAACTGTGATATCCTCAGTGAGTATCAAAACATGCATCTCACCTTAAACATGGGCCTCACATGCTCGAGGTGTGTTGCACTAGTAAAAGGTGCTTGAACATGGCTCACTGCCTCCATAAGTGCTTTAGCTGTTTTAGCCATTTGTTCCATTTCCAAGTTATACAGAAGTCTTCTCTGTTTTTCACTAGCAACACCTGTAAACACATTTTTCCTCTCATTTGTGCATGTTTAATAATGGTGTCTTCAGAAATATAATTCAAAATTTTTCATTAATGCCATACTCTGACGCATTTTTTATATTAGTTGTACTTTCCAAAATTACCACACCAGCAAAATATTTCTTTTACAATATAGATAAAATTTAAGTAAAAATAATGTATAAAATGGTTATTGCAGGAAAACACAATGGCCATCTTAGAAATAGAAGACACAACTACTGTGTGTGTTATGCCCTATGACAATCAGTAACAATTATTTCATAAAGCCCTCAAATGCATTTTCTTATGTTGGTGTTCAGCAGCAAAATCTGTCTTCTCCATGGTCAACGTACTGAATACAAGATTGCCCAGGGAAGTTGTGAATGCTCCATCGCTGGCGGTGTTCAAGGCCAGGCTGGATAGAGCCTTGGGTGGCATGGTTTAGTGGGAGGTGTCCCTGCCCATGTCAGGGGCTTTGCAACTAGATGATCTTAAGGGCTCTTCCAACCCTGACTATTCTATGATTCTGTGACTCAGCTACACGGGGAAGTGAAAATTGCATTTAACACAGGTTTGAACATCAAGCATTTATGTTAAAAGGTTATGAAACTAGGAGTTAGGACTCATTTTGAATTAAGTAAGTGGTGCTTGCTTCATTTCTCATTTAAAAAGGAGATTGCTTCATTGAACTGCAGAGACAACACTTTGAAGAAAGCTAACACTGCAGCTACTTACTTTGCTTACTGGATTTTGTGGGTATTGTTAGTTCTTTTGTTTCTTTCATTGAAATCTTCTTTCCAGCTATTTCATTATAGATAGCAGACAAATATTCTTCAGGGAGATCTTTACTGTCATTGATACCTCTATTCATTTTAATATACTGTTCTTTTGTCATTTTATTCTTAACCTGAAACCCAGAAAGCAGCTATTAATATCAACAAATGCGGTAAGTTCATAGCAGTCACAATGCTGCTCATAAAGCACCCAAACAGATGAAAAGTTGACATCAAGGACAAGCCTACTGATTCAGAAGACATTTTTGAGTATATAACATATGTGAGACTACATTGTCAGTCTACAAAATAACACAAGACTATGTGAACATTACAACACACACAAACATTCAGTAGGATCTGCAGATCAATAAGACATATAATACTAAAAAAAAGTGGTTTATCTTGTCATACAGGCCAAGCTAGAAATTGCCTCAACTTCAAATATCAGGCTTTGAATGCAGGTGAGATTGCAACTGTGAGTGCCATAATATGAAAGCAAATCCATACAAGTCCTATTCAGAGTACGGAAATGATACCTTACAGAAAGGTCTAATCAAAAGAACCTAAAAATCTCAACACCCATGAAACACATATTGTTACTTAAAGGATGGATGAAACTTCATTTCTTACACACATTTTGGTGACAAATGTTGGTGTTGGACTTGAAGCTTTTACAACTACATTGTCACAAAACCCGAAAGCTAGATGTTTGTGAAGTACATAAATATTTTTCTAGCAACATACCTGTGGACTGTGAAGATCTGTTGTCAACATGATAATTGAATAAGCTAAAACATACGCAGTATCTGCACTAGCAAAAAGAGTTTGCCTGAAGGCAGAAAGAAGAAAAAGAACAGCAGATTTAACATATTAGGAATTTTTCCTTATTATTAATATTTCCAAAGTTCTGAAGACAAAGTATGGCTTACCCTTGGTTACATTCTAAATATCTAGCAGCAAATTTCTCCATCAGGCGATCGATTTTTTGAGCCTCTCCTGGAAGACGGAATCCCTCTAGAAACATACGCAGAGCTGAAACAAAATCCTTTCCTGAGAAGTCGTGTTGGTCCACATAGGCATACATGACTTCTTTGTTAAATTTATCATTGTCTCCCAGGAACTCCCCAACCTGAGTCTAAAATGAGAATACAAAAGATAAACTAGTGCATTTACAATGGAAAAAAAATGTAAATGTGTAACAACAAAGTAATACTGCCCACATGTCCCACAAAAGAAGAGGCAGTTAAATACAACGTATTTCTGTTTCTCCTCTACTCCCTAAAGAAAAGTATTCTGGCCATGTATTACCTCATAATACTCTTACATGCTCATAAGTATCTGCCTATGTTCCTTTTTCTTTCATTTTACTCAGGTACTATTTTTTCTATTAGGTGACTTCCGTGAGTGCACAAGACAAAGTGAGTATTACCAATGATTATTTGTTCTTTGCTGTAGTGATTTTTGTAGTTAGGAAACTTACTACAGGAATGGAAAGTTTACTAAACTTTGCCTCCACTAGAGTATAGATCTCAAATAGATTAAAGTAATGCTGAAATATAAACAGCTGGCACGCTAATGCATCCAAATTGATCACTGTCAACACAACAGAGTACAGCGAAAAATACTGGGCATTCATATAAAGATGTCTGTATATATAAACTGAGCTTAAAGATCTGTTTTGATGCCTGATTCTAATATTGAAATTTGTGACTTCAGGCACAGTTGCAAGAATGGGCACAATATGCAAGCCTTTCCTCACAGAACAGTGGGAGTGACTACTACGCACAGTGGCACAGACTGTCATTTCAGAAAGCAAAGCTTTTCATGACAATACCCATGACATAGTCCTACCCCCTGAGCCCCTACTGCAGGCCTCTTCCAAGTCCAGCAACAGCCACTAGTTGTAAATAAAATCAAAGAACTGATCTAGATTAAGTAACTTTCTTTTGGGAGGCAGCAAAAATGCTTTTCATGCTGTTGCATGACATTTATTTTTTATCTCTCTCTGAAGGACAGTTACTTCTGCCAGTCACTTACTGGACTAAAGTACATACTGTTTAGTAAGTTGCCTCTAGCTATATTACCAACTAAGTGCAAGTTTTGAGTAAGCTCAAGTAGGTCAGTCTTCCTTTACCCTTTGAAAAATTGCAGGATGCTATAGTACAGCCTACAGCTCTAATGCATACTTCACATTCCTTGAGCTTACAATTTTAAAATTTGTAGAGAGAAGTCTCCTTTTCTTCATTGTACAATAAAATTGTGCACTTCAAAACACTATAATGTGATTTGCAATAAATCAAGAACAACCATAAGGAAAAGAGTTTTCTTACTGAATCTAATCTTTCCTCTTGATGTAAGAACTGAGCAATATCTTCAGGGGTAGTGCCAAGCATTCCTTGTTCTTGCAGGTACTGAATCCCTCTCTTTGGTTTCTTATTGAATCTATACAACGAAGATCAGGATGGAATGAGAGTCAATCCAATTAGCCATACACAAAGCCGCATCAGCTTAAGTAAAAAGATTCAATGATTTTGGATGAGGTAATGAAAAATCTACATATTAAATATTTTTCCTTCATCAAACTGTGCATTAGATAGGAAGATGCTATACCCTTCTACGATTATTCCCTTTATCATTGGATGATTTTATATTTTTTTCCCCTGTAAACAGCCTCTTCTTCCTCTCTGCTACATAATTGCCAGTATGGCACCTAAGCAACTCCCAGTGAAGAGTCCTAACCGATATGATTTACTCTGGCACTCATGAAGGAAAAAAGTATTGACAGAAACAGCAAAGCCTTGGCTTGGAATGGAATAATTACGCTCTGTTGCTTTTGGTTTAATCTGTATGAAACAATCAAGAAATCCACGAGTTGCCTGCAAGAATGGAAATATACAAAGAAATGGAACCAGGTAACTGAAAGAAACTGAAACCCTGAAGGACTAAACAAATGTTGTTTGGGTTTGAGAACTATATTCCATAAAACTTCTATTTTTGCATAAAGTGCCCTCACTAAGGATGCAAGGTGACAAAGCTGAAATCACACAGAAAATTCATGTCAGACTGCACAGAAAAATGCTATCTCCCAGTTCTAATTGTGACAAATTAATTAATCAGAAGAAGCATGAGATTAAGCATATAGATACTTTCATCAGCAACGTGTACACTAGAATGGGCTGTATTCAATTGATCATGAGTCCAATGTTCTTTTTATCCAAATATAAAAATCTTATTTTAGACAAGCAGGTCTGGAGAAAAAAGAACAAACATTCAGAGTACTCATCTTCTAGCTGTGAGGAATTAGGTTAACACAAAACACTGTTGACAGGCTCCAAAGGGGACACCATTCAGCACTCTTTCACGAGAGGAAGTGCTGTTACATCCAGTTTTTTTCCTAACACAAGATGAGTATCTATGAGGAGAAGGAAGAAAAACCCAGGAATCTTCATAGCTCCAAAAGAATCAACCCTCCCATGGGTGATAAAAGGGCACTCACAAGTCAATTCCTTGTTCTATTATTTCCTTTTGTTGCTTTAGGACCTCAAACTGCTCTGGGTTGTCAGTGCCAGACATCTGTGTGCTATAACTGCCAATTCCAGATGAAGCAGTAGAATCCAAGGAGTTTAAGCTTCCATATCTATTAATTGTCTCAGGGTGTTTGGTTTCATTGCTCTCCTGCTCTGTCGGTTTTTCTTGGCCTATAAATTGGAACGGGTTATATACGTACAAAATACATACAATGGAAAGAAAATCACAGGTTATTCTTCAAATCCTCTCTGAAGGTTTCTAAAACTCATGAGGGTTATCTTCAATTATCCATTTGTTTTTACATAAATATTCTGGTTTTGTTTTGATTGGGAAAATAACAACAAAAAAATCACTACAATGTATCAAGGAGGATTCTTCTAGTCCATCACATACTTGAAATTTAAACCTTTAATTACAACTATAATTTGTAAACACTTAAGAGGAAAAAAAACCAAACAAACCAACCATGGCACCATGGAAACTCAATTACAGATCTTTCCTTTTATTTTCAAGTCTGATGTTACTTTTGACCTGAAGCAAATCATGCTGTTTTTGAAATGGAGTGTCTAAAAGTGTTTGATTGCACATGCCAAGGAGTTGGTGCTCTCAGTTCACAGCAGCAGCTGTGCTAACCACCTCTAAAAAGGTTATTCACCTACCAATATTATCTGCTCAATCTGAAAATTCTACCATAATCTTAGTATTTTTTTCTCTCAGGTCAGATGGAAACCAGATTAAAACAAGTAATGATTACTTCACTGCTTACAACATCGAAAATCCTACACCTATATATTAATGGAAAAATTCTCTACCATCCAGCTTACTTTAGTAGCAATTTGATCAATATAAGTTAGATGAAATTAAGGGAGCCTCAAAGTAAGTTTTGTGAGCCTTTTAAAATTACAAATACTGAAAATTACTAAATCCTGTTATTTTCTATGTAGTAGCCTTCTAGGACTTCACATGATTAAGAAAAGACAAATTATGATGTCTTGTTCAAATTACATTAATCCAACTTCCCAGTATTTCTATGAAAAAAAAAAAGTTTATTCTCTTTTTTTAATGCAAGAGGTTTTACC